>OMLM01014034.1:106163-120064 GCA_900302695.1 Helostoma temminkii | reverse complement strand
TATTGTACCTAATATCTGCAAAACAAAAGGCATCCCTATTTAACCCAGCTGTAGTTTGTGCCTCGTAATAGATTTCATCTTAAAACAGCATTATGCCCACAGCCACAAGCACAGTCATTAGTCTATTTCATAATAAAGATCAAGATTGATAAATACAATATATATATATATATATATATACATATATATATATATATATACACACTTCTCTGTTTTTCCTCTGAACAGAATGAATACAACTGCTGGAAGCCAACAGTCTGTATGAACTTCTGCTGTGATTTCCTGTCTTTTGTGAAGCGTGTGGTCACTGAAGACGATCCTGGGTAAGTTTCAGTGATACAGAGATGTTGAGTTTTTCAGTTGTAAGTGGATGGTTAAATGCATTGTCTTTCTGGCACTCTCTTGATGTTATCATTATTGCATCCCTTCCAGCGTGGTTTACCTGTTCTCCTGGGAGCCCCACAGAGATGTGACCTACTCCATCCACAGGGACTCCAAGTATTCATTCCTGCCACACTGGTATGTCAAGGAGATGACCAGTAGTCAAGGGTCACATCATCAGCCCTGACTTACTATTAATTAAGACGCAGTCAATGGAGAAAGTCTTTACCAAATTACTTGTACATCTTGAAAGGAATTTTTATCATTTTTTTCATCAGTTGACACAGAACCATTTTTTTCCCATGTTGAATGTTTAAATAAAACAACAATTACAGTTTTGTGTCAATATTATTTGTCAAACTTTATTACCTGGTTATAGCAATAATTTAAATACTATAACAAAAACAGTGGTGTGTTAATTTAAACAAAACACTTACATTTAAAATTTAAGGTAATTTCAAGCAAGTATTACATAAGCAGTTACAAAACATGTTAATGTAAACTGTTAAGACATTTAGAGACAGAAAACAAACAGTTCTGAAGAAAACAGCAATTAATACCCTTGGTGATGTCACAATACAGTACAGTGTGTACAAACGTGTTACTGTTTTATAACCAACAGTGACACATTTACCAAAGTTGATCCTCCTCCCTCACTTTATAATTACAATACACAGCTTTCTGCCTTTTCACACATCTGCTGTGCTCAGATTTTATTTAAATAATATTTTTTTTTGGCATTTTTAATTTCCTGTCTTAATAGTTTTTTACCCCAATCCTATAAATTATATTTATCTTTTTTATCTACCAACAACTACAGTAGGTGACTTATTAATGTGGCTCTCAAATATGTAAAACCAAATTGTGGACAGTTTATTTTAAAACATAACACAAGAAGGAAGGGAAAGTAATTTGAAGCACACATTTATTCAATATTATGACTTTTTAAAGTTATAATAAGCCTCAGGTCAACAGGTGTAAGAGTTGGCAGAAACCAGAAAGTTTGTGAAATTATTATTCATTAATACCTTAATGAAGAAGCTCAAATCTGGTAAATGCATCATGTCCTCTTTTCGATAAACTGGCAATATTCCCTCTATTCCACAGTGTACCACTAACATACATACATACAGTAAACCATAAAAAGGCTGTGTGACGTTACAAAGCGGTATTGAAGGCAGCACATCTTGCTATGATTCACACGTTGAATAAGCACTTTGACAGCGACAGGAGTGAATGAATTGTTTTAGCGGAAACTTCCATCCACCAAATCAGATAAAGGACACTGATAAACAAATACTGTAAATTACACACATACTAACCCATACAAAGAGTGTAGACACATTATATAGATATATGTATATATCTCAAGTTATTATAGCATTTGCTACATCTGTTAATAGTCCTGAAATTTTGTGATATAACTTGGAGGCACTTGGCGCCTACTGCGATATTTGTACACATATCTTTTACCCTCAAATTTTCAAATATTATTATATTTAAGTTTGCACATTACAAAAACATTTACCCAGAAGGAATTTCATGAGGTTTCTATCTTGCAGAACATCAAGTTTTGTTATTTTCACAGTAAAGACGTAAAACGGCGTGAAAATGTCCAGTGGTTTAGATCAAGGCAACGTCTAAGTATGAAACTTTTTGGTCTCATCATTTGTATCAAGTACTAATTTTAAATAGTTTGTCATTGTGCAAAATAAAACATTTGCTTTCTTGTAGAGGTCTCAATGACAATACTGATTCCACTCATAACCATTGTTTCTACAGCCTTCTATTCTGCATGTCATTTTTTACATTTCACCCAGTGTAATCGCATTTTATATTCTATATCTTATAACCAAATGTACTCGTCATCTCACATTATAATGTGTATTTCATGCATGGCTCGGCTAATGCTACTTCTGATTAGCAAGTAGGAAAGACAAAACCAAAAGATAAACAGCATTGTGAGGCTGCTAACTGAACCCATCCAATATAGATTCTCTGTTGGTTGCCAGGCAACTTATCCCAAACAGTTGCCTGGCAACCAACGGGGACATGACTGGCTGTATTTTTAGGTTTTTATGCTTCAATTTTTGTAGAAATTAAACAAGGAAAGTATTTCATTTTTTGATAGGTGTTCCTTCGGCCACTATGATCACCACTATACGTGGCATTTTCATAATTTCCTCCGGCAACCGAACAGTGATAGCTGAAATTATTAGTTCATTATTTAATTTAACATCTGTGAGGAAATTAAATGGCAAAATGAGCCAAAGAAGATGAACTTTGTTCTCGGTCTAATAGCTTTATGTTTAATGTGTAGACAAGAACTTATCAATCTTCTCTTTTAACTCTTGGAAAAAAAGGAATAAGTCAGTCTGTCAGGTGTCAAAGTTTCCCATTACAGGATAACATGATGTTTTTCCAAACTAATTTTAAAAAGTTGATAGCCTGAATTCCATGATTGGGGTCATTTCAGTTATAGGAATTATAGGGAATCTGAGAAGTGATAACGTTTGTCTTTTTGGGCAAGTCAAAGAACTCCCAGATTCAGTTTACCTCCACGTTGTCTGTTTCATTATGACTGGTGCCACATCAACTCTGCATTCACTGAACGAATCAAGTCAGAGGAATCTGGTTACGATGCTTAATTTAGGCCAGTGTTGGAATCTGAAGCCTTATTACTCTGATTCTGTTTCCCAGCATTTGCAAATCCTGCTGCTATTAATGCAGTGCTGTGTTCGAGTACAAGTGTGTTCACTGCTTCAGTTTCTTGTTAATGCCCATTACTTTGAAGGTAGCAGCAGTGATCTTCTCATACACAACAAACATGAGGGCAGCTGTCAGTACCGTCTGTAGCAGCTTTGCCTCCAGGCCTTTGTACAAACCAAGAACACCATTCTTCCTGTAAAAATAAGAGGACAGACATATTAATGACCATTTGTCAAAACATATTTACCAGTGTATAATACATCTTTGCAGTCATGTTATGCTCTCACTTGATTCTGTCCATTAGAAGGGTCAAAATGTTAGAGAGGCTTCCAATCACACCACCTTTGCCATCACCTTTGTACTGGCCAAACTGGTAAGAAAACATAGAGCAGGTTTAATGGTTTAATCATTATGAAATCTGAAACTGTCGAGAGAATACATTCTGTCCTATCTACATGCTCTACATTACAGTAGCACTCCCAACCACGCACATCAGTGTTTATCGCCACAGTTCTTTAGTTATTTCTTTTTTATTTTGCACATTGTTGCTCATCGTTGTGAGGGGCACGTGACGACACATCAGTGTGTACGCTACAAAAGAGACGTGGTCAAATGCATGCCATTTTTTGTTCTTTCACAAAATGTCCAATATCACAAATCTTATTCTCTCACAGTGGCTTAGACTTAGTGGAAAGTAAACAGAAGAATGATAATTTATACACAGTAACATATAAATACCCTCAGAATGGCCTGAACGGTCTGAAGAGGATATGTTGCAGTGGTAGCAATGGCCTTGGCTATGGCTCCAATGAGAAAGATTTCTGCTGAGGATATCTGTGTTTGGAGATAAAGATGTAACCCACTCATTACCAGTGTTATCAATAATTGTCAGATTACTTGAATTTTAACCTAAACTGAAACAAAATGTAATTAATTATTATCAATATTACCTTCCTCCCTCCCTTGCCTGCCTTCCTCTTCATGGCCTCATAAAACATGAACTGTACAGCTGGGTTGAGGACGAGGATAAGAGAGGGCAGTGTGCCGTTCCACAAGGTTCTCACTCCCTCATTAGCTACGATCTGTGAGAAAGCATCTAAAAAGGAAAGCACAGACAGTATACTACAACTGTGCAGCAACAAAAGTGGTTAAACTATAATATTATATCTCACATACCAAATATGCCCCTGTAGTGGGTCTGCTGCAGGTCTTCATTTCTGAACTTTACGCCCTGCAGCTTCAATCGAGTGTTGACCACCCACATGGGAGTGGTCAGTAGCACGTTCACCACACCTGTATAAATAAAAGATTGTTAACTGTCTTGAATCACCGCAAAAGCTAAGCAACTAGTCTAGGAAGTACCAACTGCAGATATGTTGAGTTCATGGACTACATGTTGAAGAAACTGAACTTCTTTTCACAGGAAGGTAGCTGTTGTCATCAAAGCACCCTGCCCTGCTTGTTTTCTAACTATATCTGCACTTACAGCTTCCGATTGGCTGACACCTGATCTAGGTCATCATCAGGGGGTAAGGACAGGGATAGTTGGAAAACAAGCAGGACACGGTGCCTTGAGGACCAGAGTTGAGTTTTTTGATTAACTTAACAATTTATAGATTAATGACACAAATAACATTAGCCAATAACTGTTGGTTTCAGCTCTAAACATTGCTGTTAATACATTTTTTTAAAGATCAGCATAACTAAGAGAACAAAATACACTGACTATAGTTTTAAGCTTTAAACGTGGCACCTCCAAGTCTTAGTTTTAGTACTTGGTTGTTCATCAGAACAATAAGTATTAGTTTTACTGCACATGAATTTACCTGAGGCTACGCCCATGAGAAGGTCTTTGCCGGGTCTGGACTTGCCTCGACCGGAAGCTGTCAACTTCTTCAGCGAGTTAAAGGTGTAGAAGTAGACAAAGTTGGAGCAGCAAAGGCTGGAGATGACTGGGAACCAGCCTCTGTACAGAGACTGACTGGGAGAAGTGGTGGAGAGTAATGTAAATAGTGAGAGTTGAGCATGTGGCCAATCCATAAGTCTAATCACTGGTGGGGGTTGCTGGTAGGAATTTTCAATATTGAGTAATCTGCAGATTATTTTTAAATTCTTTGGTCTGTATTAATGTCAGAAAAGATACTTTTCTACGAAAAAGTCTTGTTTTATCTGATTAACAAACTAGCAACCATCAAAACTCCTCATCATTAATCATTGGTGGCAACTAAGGTGGAAGTTTTGATGAGGAGCTCAAATGGACATTGCTGCCTTGCACTTCACTTGATTGTTTAAATAAATCTAAGAAGATTAGATTACTAAGCCATCATTTAGTAAGACACAAGCTCATACTCACAAGCCTTCTTCCTTTGCAATTTCGGCCAGGATGACTGGGGTGGACTTGGACTTTCGCTTCTCATCCACTAAAACACAGACAAACAAGAAAGCTCAACTACAGTATGTGAATGCTGATGGGCTACTTCTCTGCCTCAGCAGCTGTGTGATGTTTCCTGCAGCTGAGGAGAAGCTAGTCTGCAAAAATAACCCTGAAGATTAAGCTGGAGACAAATTTACAACCAAGTCAGGCAGTAAATAAAACATGTTTTTTATATAGAAACTCTGAAAAGCAGAATATAAAGCAAAATACTAATGCTTAATTATAACCATTTATACTAAATTCCTATTGGTTAATATATCATTTTATACAGCAGCTGATTAGTGTGTAGTTCATAATTTATTTTTAAATATCTTAGCAGCTCTAGCATGAACATGAATAAATAAAGCTTTTTAAAGGATTTAAAGGACAGTTTCTTGACTCATGAGGACATAAGTTAAAGTCATGATATCCTGGTTTTATGTTTATGAAAACATAAGCTGCAGTCGCAGTCACATTAATCGCAATAAGCTCACCTTGCAGTCTGCTTTTGGCCGTGTCCAAAGGAAAGAAGACTGTCATAGCTGTGACGCTTCCCTAAAAGACCAAACATAATATTTGGTAAACAAAAATATTGAAGCGCAAAGGCCCAATCACTCTCTTTTTAAAGCTCATTTCTTGGTCACTAACGCCGTCAACACACAAACGCTTTAAATAAAGTTATGTTTTATGCTCCTATTACACTTCTCCACTCACCATCGCACCCGCCACAGCATGAACCAGCGTCTCGTAAGACAGAAGGCCGACAGCCGAGCCACCGTTGCCGGACATCTCTGCAGCTTCTCTCGGTCTGGAGAAACACGGGAAGTAACCGCGGAGCGAGCCGAAGGAAGGTAGCTAGTGCTCGATCCGGTTTTTCCAGGTGTGGAAATAGTTGGGGAGTTATAAACACCCACAGCTATAACCCCATTGTGTTTTCAAGCGCAATTGTGAGCAGGAAGAGAAAGCGATATAGACAGAAAACTGTTGAGTCCTCCCAGTCTCCATTCATTGGTTCAGCTCGGAGACAACTTCTTCTTCTTCTTCTTCCGAGGCTACTGCTCTTCTTCTGTTGGCGATTTACAGGCAACATGGGCGCATTAGTGCCATCTACCCACCTGGTGAGGCACTGTCTAAACATGCAATCAAATATATGTGATTAATAACACAATCAGTGGTGGCAGTACACAAACTTTGCACTCCAGTAAAAGAAAAAATATCTTAAACAAATACTTGTACAGATTGTACAGATTGACCTCATGTACAGATTCAAAGTTTTATGAGAATTTCTTATAAAACAACATTAATTTCTTCTGTTCAGAAATGTACCCTTTACTTAGTTGCTATAAAAAAAGAAAATCTCTTAGCCTCTAGATACATTCATTTCTCATTTCATCATTGTGCAGTGTTGCAGCTGCTAGAGGTGGGGCTCAGTTTAACCACTTTATTTGCATCTACTGATCCATGATTCATCATAATGTAGGTCAGTTTAATTATATTTTGTATCTTCGTTTGCAGAGTAACTACAGCTGTCAAAGAAATATGCTGTAAAAGTAGCATACAGTGGAAATACTCAGATAAAGTAGAAGTACTTCAATATTATATTTAAGTACAATACCAGAGTAAATTAATACAGTAAATATTTTGGACTCAGTAGCAGCACAAAAATTACCCATATAAGATAATAAATGTAAATGATTTTAACACCCTGCCTTATTCAAGTACTGCACATGAGTACAATTGTTATGCTCCTGTTAAGTATTATTTTCAGATCATAGTTACACAACTTTCTACTTCTAATCCACTAAAATGTGGATTTATATGACAGAAAAAAAAATAAACAACCCAACAAACTTGAGCTTAAGTGAATAATTAACTACTTAATAACATTAGTTAACAGCAATATGATTTTATTATTTTATTATTATGATTGTTATTATTATTATTATCATGATACTTTTAACAGTGAAAATCTCACTGTGATTGCACTTTTCATAACTAAGCTTTAGGTAACTGATGATGATAAGCTTGCAAGCTGACAGTAGGGAACTGGACTTTGCTTTTGTTTTATGGCTGTGGGCTGCTCATATGTTGACGCCCAGGAGCCACATTGTTTGCTCGGGTCAGTCTGTGCGTCTGACAGGAGCGAGAGAGAAAGTGAGAAAAAGTGACACAGTTGTTCAGACCATTTCTGTTCTTTTAAGAGATGTCTAGGTACCACAAAGCAGCGACTGATGGATACTTGGACCTCTTGAAGGAGGCCACAAGGAGGGACCTGAACCTTGCCGATGAGGACGGCATGACTCCCACCTTACTGGCTGCTTTTCATGGACATTTGGATGCTCTTCAGCTCATATGCAGCAGAGAGTAAGCATACGACACTCCTCTCTAAATATGACATATCGCATATCATCTATGGATTCGAATAACATTCAGCCACATAAAGTTTAAATTACTTTGTTGGTCTGTACTTCACTGAAATGTGTTGATGTCTCGTTGAAAGTTGGCCTGAAAGGGATAGATCCGTTTTGATTCTCTGTCTGATATTTTCAGATTTCTAAGATAATATTTGAAACTGAAAACTAAACGTAATTAAGCATAACTAAGATCCACAGTACCACAATAAATATTGTTCACATAGCAAAGGTTAACATTATTGTCTAACAAAGGTTATGAGTTTTCATGTGGTTTGCCTCTGTCTGGGTTTTGACAACACATATTGGACTTCACATGCTGTCATCTACAATATAATGAGCTAAAACTTCATTCCACTCTTTAGGCTTCTCTCCACCATGAGCCGGGCCAAAATGTTTAATCAGCCAAAGCCATTGTGTAAAACAAAAGAGCCTTTTTTCTATCCTCCTCACCCCCACCTCCATCCCCTTTTCAGTGCAACAAAAGACCAGCTCAATCTAATTACAGTTTTATATATTTTATACGTTCATTAATAAGTGTAACTTGTGTCTTATCTACGTGGCCAGAACTGACTGAAGCATTCCAGCTTGGGTCATAACCAAAAGGGATTTATGACCAGTAGTTTCCATGTTACAGTGAGGAAGACTTTTATGACCACGACAGTGAATCACTGGAGGACTTTCAGTCCTAATAGCTTACCAATTATCTTCAGCCATGTTCAGAGGTGGCAAACGTACAGAAATTCAGTACTAAGAAAAAATGCTTGTATAAACTAGTATTGCAAAGTAAAAGTGCTCTAAAGTTGACTTTAATTACGAGTGTACAAGTACTCAGCTGAAAAATGATTCCCTGGGCATCAATTCAACTGAGTTACTGATTATTATCTGTTGACAAAGGGGAATATTTTAAATACTATTTAGATTTATTATGTTGATAATACAATGTTTAGTCTTTTTTTGTTAAATCATCAAACACTAATTTCTTATATTTGTAAAATAACCTTTTAATTAGTAGCAATAAAAAATAAAATGTTGGGGGCTACACAGAGAAACAAACCATTTAAGAAGAGAAAAATATCTATTGTGAACTGATTTTACATTTGTGCTGTAAAATGCAAACAAACTGTACTGGACTGCCAGGTGGTTCATCCATAATACATCCTATTTTATGAGCTTGAACTTTCTATTAAGAATCAGCATTTGCAAAGTAACTAAAACTATTTAAAAATGTAGCCTGGTGGAGTAAAAAGTACATATTTCGCTCTGAAATACAGTGGAAGAAAACTAAATTTAACATAACATGGAAATGCTCAAATAAAGCGAAATGACTTTGTTAACAAAAATATTCTGATTTGATTGAAAACAAACAATTGCAAACACAACACAGTTTTATAAAAAAAAAAAAACATAATAGCCCTCAGTCTTCTCCTATAATGGCTGATGAGGTTGAAGAATACATGGTAAAAGATCTGAGACCGTTTCTCCAAACAGAATCTCTCCAGATCCTTCAGATTTTCAGGTTAATCCTGGTGGACTATCCTCTTCAGTTCATCCCACAGGTTTTCTATGGGATTCATGTCAGGGGACTGGGATGGATCCAACCACAGCCCATTTTAAGCTTTCTGGCAGAAGCAAAAAAGCAATCAAGTTTTCATTTAATATTTGGTTGTCCATGATACCATGTGTCCACGAGTCCATTATACCACGTATCATAACAAGATGCCCAGATCCTCTGGCAGAAAAACATTATAGAGCCACCACCATATTTAACTGTGGGCATGAGGTACTTTTCCATAAGGCTACCTCTCCTTGTGCGCCAAACACACCTCTAGTGTTTATTGCCAAAAAACTCTATTTTGGTTTCATCTGACCATAGAACCTGATCCCATTTGCAGTTCCAGTAGTGTCTGGCACACTGAAGATGCCTGAGTTTGTTTCTGGATGGGGGTAGAGGCTTTTTTTTCTTTTAATCCCTCCATACAATGTGTGGTGATATAGGTAATTTCTGATTTTGGAGACTTTCTGACACCAAGACCCAGCTAGCTTCTGCAGTTCTCCATCTGTGATTCTTGAAGAGTTTTTGGCCACTGGAACGATCCTCCTGTCCCAGTGAATTGGTACAAGATGGACACATGTCCTCTTCCAGGTTGATTCATGACAATTCCAGTGTACACTGGAATTTATTAATTATTGCCCTCGTGGTAGTAGTTGTTATTTTTAGTTTTCTTATAGCCACTTCCCATTTTGTGAAGCTCAATAACCTTTTGCTGCACATCACAACTATGTTCTTTGGTCTTATCCATTGTGATGAATGAATAAGGGAGTTTGGCCTGTGTGTGACCTCATATTTATACCCCTGTGAAACAGGAGGTCATGGTTGAGCAATTCCTCTTCCTAGTCACCCAAGTGTACAAAAAAAAATATCAATCAAAATCAATTTAACTTTAAAAATATTTTGCTCATGTAAATTCATAGAGGTGCCAATTATTGTGGCACACGTATATTTAACAAATACATGTATATTTTGGGGGATAAAACTGTGTTGTTTTTGCAATTGTTTGTTTTTAATTAGAGCAGAGTTTTTGTTCATATTTTTGATTTTGACAGCAAAGACTTTCTTTGCTCATATTTACCAAAGGTGCCAGTATTAGTGGAGGGCAGTGGAAGTGGGCCACCAATATCTGACTAAATAAACTGAGTTGCTTAATACTTCTGGCCGTGTTTATTTATTTATTATTTATTAACCTTTAATTATCCAAGTAAATCCCACTGAGACTTAGAGGGGTTGACAGGATAAGCACAAAAAGTCATACATGACAACAATCCAAAAAAAGTTTGAAGGGGTTACTGCTCAACATTAAGAGTAGCACAAGAAAGTACAAAACCCACTAACCTGAAAATAATAAAAACAAGAACAGATGTAAACAACCTCATGAAATTCCATCCACATTAAAAACAATCTTATTAACTTAACAAGAACAAGTCAGAAACAAGTCAGATACTAAAGAGTTAACTATAATCTTAAATCTAGTTAAAGAAACCAGACGGTAATTATGTAATTATTTATTTATATCATAATAATTATTATTTTATTATCATTTTGCATTGAGGTGGTTTGGATTTTAGGATTCTATTGTTTAATTTTCACTTTATCATGTTGTCCCTTGGATTGGTGTGTTTGTAGATCCATGAATGAATCAAGTTACGTAAAATACAGCATAACAATCAAATCTAAATATGCAGTAGTCTATCTCTTTTTACAACAAAATATATATATGCATATGTTTTGCTTTAGGACTTAACATGATAAACACTTGGATAGAGCAGGTATCATGCAGCAACAAATACTTTATTGCTTTAAATCATATATTTCATTTGTGTGTTATACAGAGGAGACCCCAACAGGAGTGACATCTGGGGAAACACACCCCTGCACCACGCTGCAGCTAATGGCCACATGCACATCATCAGCTTTCTTGTCAACTTTGGCGCCAACGTTTTCGCGCTGGACAATGAATTCCACACGGCCATGGACGTTGCCGCTTCCCGTGACCGCATGGACTGTGTGCGCTTTCTAGATGCTGCTGCTTCACAGCAGACCATGCAAAATCCAAAGAAGGTTGCCAATCTAAAGAAGGAAGCCACAAAAGAGGCAGAAAAACGCGTGAAACTCTGTGAGAAGGTGAAGAAGAAACACCAGAGCAAGATGGATAAAATGTATCGCGGGCCGGGCAGCGCTGGGTCTGCTTCAGAGGCAACCACGCCATCGTCACTCTCAAATGGTGGTACCATGACTGGTGTCAACGAACAGTTCTCTAAGCTCATTGCTGCTGAGAAAACTGGCTCGCTTACAGCCAGGGTCAAAGGCACATTCCAGAAGAGGCTTGGGATAAAAGATAAAGGCACATTGCAGAGATCAGGAGGAGATGGAAATGGAAATGTTATTTTCCTCAGACAGGAGAACGGAAGCTCTGAGAAGCCGGAGTTTCTGGATGTTTTCAATGAGGAGGATGAGAACACAGATGAGGAAGGAATGGCAGGCTTTGAGGATAATGATGGTGAAGAAGAACCAGTCAAACAGTCCATCTTCAACCGGCCTGGTCTTGGAGGTCTAATTTTTATGAAGAAGATGGGTGTGGACTCAGAGGACGTTCACCTTGGAAACACTGAGAGTCTCGGCTACCTTGTTCAGAACGAGTTGTTCCAGGCAGATGAAGACGCTGCTGGCTTTGAGGGCGCTGGCGATGCTGACCTGCCCTGGGAACAGGAAGATCTAGGCCTGGATGATGACGAAGATGAGGAAACCTCTCCCTTGGATGCATTCCTGTCTTCTATCTCCTTGCCAGAATTTGCCATTGCCTTCAGCAGAGAGCATCTGGACCTGGAGGCGCTGATGCTTTGCTCTGATGAAGACCTGAAAGGCATTCGCATTCAGCTGGGACCCAGGAAAAAGATCCTGGAGGCTGTCGTCCGCAGAAAGAATGCACTTGAGACTCCTGGCACCATAAAAGACAGCTGCTTGTGATCCAGTAAAATATGAACACATGGTTGTAATTCTATTTGAGATTTAAAATTAATCTGTACATTTTTAAAGAGAGCCAACAGTGTCATTTTCTGTATAAAACAAAGGTGATTCCCACATTTTAAACATATTCTTTATGGAAATGGAATATCACTGTACGATCATTTGTTTTTTCGTACTACTGTTAATTTATAACCCGTCATAAACAGTATGACAGGAAACCTACAGTATGAACAAGAGATGCCTGGTTTAAAAAAAGATCAAAATTATTATTGAAAGAAAATAAAACAGAACATACACGTAGTCAGGTCATTTTAAATCCACAATATCTCTGTGTAGACAAAAACAAGCAATATTGTGATACAGTGGCTGATTTGGTTGTGGTGTTGTTGTTTTTTTGTGTGTGTAATCATTTTGACAGTTTTAAAAAACAACTGTCAAATAAATAAAACGTACAAAATAATATTTCAAGTGTATACTTGTGTGTTTCTGTGTATTTTTACTTGTGTTGTGGGGATATAAATCTGTTTCCACAGTGCAATGTGAGTAAGCGGAATGGCAGACCATTATGTTTTGGGATTAAATTAACATTAAAGGGTAACAGGTGGGGCTGGGCATAATGTGTGAATCTCCATGGATTTAACGTTAATGCATTCAGGGTGTTACTTAAGTAACAGCACACAAGTAGTGATTTTAGCAAAACATTACTGTGAAAAATAATAGCAGAGGAAAAGAGCATTTGTGGGTGCCACGGTACATTGTAGCATTTCATCATTCATCAGTGTTAAAGCTGCATTTAACTGCTTTGTTGGAGGAATTTAAACTGTTTTAAAAGCCTGTGTCATATATGGGGATTTCCCTAATGATCATTTTCATTATGAATTTGTAAAAAAGTAACAAAACAGTGAGAAACCCCCACTGCAGTCAAAATGATGTGCGTGATTACAAATTATGCAGTTTCCTGTAATTTAATAAAAGCAGAAAATATCTTGCCTTCCGAGAGGGATAAAGCTCCCCTACTAATGTGTAGTAGAGTAGAAGTACAATATTCCCTTCTAAGTTGTGGTGAAGTAAAGTACTTCAAAACTGTGTTATTGTCTGTCGTCAGCAGAACGTCTTTAATGGAAAGTATTAACAGGAACAGCAAGTCACCAGGGACACTGATTACAGTGTCTATTACTGGATAGTTGATATTGTTTTAAACGTTAAGGTACGAAGCCGGAAGTACTCGTAGCGGAGTCATCTTGACGGGGGGAGGGACTTCCGGTGGGAGGAGTTACCATCTGACGCTTCACCGTATTAATGTGGGAGAGTGTGTTTGCACTGTGGGGCAGTCACGATTATGTCAAACAGGTAATATATGTCGTTGTTACACCTGCTGAGTGTTTAGTCTCTCCTCTGAACATCCAAAGTATCTTCAGAAAGCGACTGATTAGTTAAAGTGGGCAAAAAAAAAAAGCTCGTT
>OMLM01014034.1:60253-106143 GCA_900302695.1 Helostoma temminkii | reverse complement strand
GCCAATCTGTGCTAAGCCTCATCAGTTAGACAATCTCAGACCTTCTCCTCGGCTTGTTGCTGCTTTGACAGTTTTACTCTTAAATCGTAGCTTGTCGGAGCAACTTTGCAGAGATGTGCTTAGCAAACATTATTAAAATATGTAGTAACCGCTATGGAAATGAGTCTTGAAAGTGTCCTGACCGGCTGTGGTTTGTCTCACAGGTTTGCTTAGCGGTGTGAGACATGGCTGAAATTGTTGCTGTCAACGCCGGTCTGTCCTCTCAGTCCACTATGAACGTCACCTTCCCGGTGCAGGGGGACGCCAGTGCCGCAGCCGCCGCTCCTCTGCCCTCACTGAGCAGCGAGGACTACCTGTTTGTGGAGACCAGGCATCCCAGCACCGTCCTGCAGGGCCTGAACAGTCTGCGGCTGAACAACGCCTTCTGCGATGTGACCCTGTGCTGTGGAGGACAGGAGTTCCCCTGCCATCGCATTGTGCTGGCCTCTTTCAGCTCTTACTTCCAGGTAGCTGCCCAGAACTAAATCTAGTCACAAAACCACTCAAAAGACACGCAAAACTATCTTAAGTGTGTAAAAAAACTCATTGTTTCATGTGCTTCATATTCCTTATCATGTATTTTCCTGTTTTCCTCCTTTTGTCTCTTCAGGTAATGTTTTCCACTGACCTAATGGAGTCCAAGCAGGAGCGAGTCGCCATCAATGGAGTTGAACCTCAAATGATCGGCATGCTGGTGAGCTACGCCTACACGTCAGAGGTCTACATTTCTAAAGCAAATGTTCAGGTAAAGTATCAGCATTTTTAAAAAAAATGTCTTTCTAAACGACACCTGCGCTGAAATAACTGAATCTGGTCCAGGCTCTGCTGGCAGCAGCCAATCTGCTGGACGTGATGGCTGTCAGGGAGGCCTGTTGTCGCTTCATGGAGCGTCAGATGGATGAGATGAACTGCGTGGGGATCCACTGCTTCGCTGAGGCCCATTCATGTAAAGTGTTGGAGAAGCGCAGCATGGACTACATTCTCGAGCACTTCAGCAGTGTTTATCAGCAGGTGAGAGGCTGGTGGAGCCGCACGTCATCTCTCAGACATCAAACTTCACACCGGAGAAGCTGCAGATGCCAAATGATTTCCAACATAAATAGAAAAAAAGAATCCTAAACTTTGCATAATTCTTTTTAGTTCAGTCTGACACCTGATCACTCCAGTGGAGATGATCAGTGGAGCCCTTAGATGTCAGACTGAGCACCTGTATGAACATAAAGTCAGTTTAGTCAATTATTTATTATTAAATGAAGAGGAAGGAAATTATTTAAAAACTAGTCGCATCATGAAATTCACACAGGATTCACAGGATAATTAAACTGTATATTGTGGGTTTCATGCTTGAAAGGAGCAGGGTGGGTAGAACGTCAACGTTATATTAATTCATTTTATTACTCGTAATTATTCACATTTCTCCCCCACAGGAGGAGTTTCTGTCTCTGTGTGTGGACAAACTGACAGAAATCATCGCCAGTGACCATCTCAATGTGCCCAAAGAGGAAATGGTGTTTGAGGCTGCCATGTTGTGGTTGAATAAATGCTCCTCTCGCAAACAGAGCTTCGAAAAGGTATTTCTCTTTTCATAACCTGGTATTAATATTTTTATTATAGCCACAGATTTGTCATATGAAAATATGTCTTGTTTGTATCAGGCGTTTAACAGGAGATGTATTTGTATTAGTATCACATTGAAATGTATGGAGTTAAATAGTCGCTGTCACACACTATTACTGACATGAGACATGTGAACCTCCTGCTTCGCATCTTTTTCCGCAGCTTTCATGAAATCGCCTTGTTGAATGAAACTGACATTAGCCACATGAGGCACAGTGACAGCAGCAACACATTTCTCTCCTTTCGTTTGCTCATCAAAGGTCCTTGAGCACATCAGGCTGCCTCTCATCAGCCCCTACTACCTCCACGATGTGATTGAGTCCCTGGATGTGGTGAAGGACAACCAGGGCTGCCAGAGGCTCATCTCTGAGGCTAAGGACTACCTGCTCCTGAAGGACCGCCGTGGAGAGCTCTACTGCCCGAGGGCACGGCCTCGCAGGTCCACAGGTAATCACACACTATTTTAGATTAAATACGAGCAATGCACATACTGTAGTGTACATTACTGGATCTGTCTAGTGTTTTTTCTCTTGCTGCAACATTTGTACCATGGTGTAATTCAAGGCTTTTCAGTGGTTACAGATTCTTAATTCTGCCCTTCTGTGATGTTACACCACCTCCTTTGGGTTTTGGACAAAACATTTTTTTGATGTTTGCAGCCTTTTAAAAAAAATGTTCTATTAACATTTATCCAAAGACTTGCTCGCCTTGTCTCACTTCTCTCTGTTACTTCCTCCTGTTGCTGTGGCAACAGGGACAGCTGAAGTGATAGTGACAGTTGGCGGAGAGGATGACAAGGTGGTGCTGCGCAGCGTCGAGAGCTTCGATCCTGTGACGAATCAGTGGAAGAATCTGGCCTGCCTGCCCTTTGCTGTGAGCAAACACGGGCTGGTTGTGTCAGGTGAGGAAAGTTTATGTTAAAACTCAAAACTGTAGTGTGGTTCCTCTGAAATGAGAAACTCTAGATGAACATGACAAGTGACATCGTCTCCCTCATCTTCTCCTCCTCCTTTGCTCCCTGTCTCTGTCTAGACTCGACTCTGTATTTAGCAGGGGGAGAGTTTCCTGACGGCTCAGCCAGCAGGGAGATGTGGCGCTATGACCCCTGCTTCGACTCCTGGATGGAGATGGCTCCCATGAACGTAGCTCGATCAGAGTTAGGTGAGGCTGTTGCGTTGACATTTAATAATGTCAGCCTTATTGCAAGAATAACCAGCACCTTTATCGTGCACTGAAATCACCATAGCTTTTTATTTAATTTATCATGTGTGTTATTTTCCAACAACTCGGTTCATATATTTTAGCTTCTTTGCCATTTTTTTGTGTCAAGTGTCTGTGAAAGAGCTGTTGCTTTCATGTGTTGAGTTAAAAGAGCACTGAACCTACTTAGTGTTGCACTCTTACAACAATGTCAGACTCAAAATTAATCAGGATCAGTGGTGATGATGACTGCATTACCCACAGTGCTACTCGACGGGTACAGGTTTTGCAAGAGATATTATGTTAGTAGAACATAATGTATCAAGCAGGAACTGAACAAATGACGCAGTAGTAGATCCAGTAGTAAAATGGTGTTTTCTGTTAATTAATTTTGTTGTAATTCCATAATACTACTATTTAACCAGGACTAATCAATAATACTGCCCTGGAAGTTCCTGAAATTTGCATTTACTATCTGAGCAAAGCCAAATTGTAGTTCCATGTCCTGGCGACAAACTGGGTGGAAACAGTTCTCGTAGTTGGGGAAACTATTTAGAAGCATCTAAATTAAAATGTAGGTTACTCTGTTTATCATATTATAAAAAAGAACTTCATTCTTACTCCGCGCTCTCCTCTCAGGCCTGGTGATACTGGACGGCTTCGTGTATGCAGTTGGAGGGTGGGAGGGACGCTCTCGTCTGGACTCGGTTGAGTGCTACAATCCTCACACCAACTCCTGGCAGTTCACAGAGTCTGTCAAGATGGCCGTCACAAGTCCTGCCGTGGTGGCCTTGGACGGGCTGCTTTATGTTACTGGTATGCAGGCTATTCTTGTGGCTGTGCTTTTATCTAAAATATATTAATTTACGGTATATAACTTTGTTTTTATTTATCCATGTGCGTTCTGGTAGGTGGTGCAGTTCTAGAGGACGGGGATGGAACCGACCTTGCTCAGGTGTACAACCCTAAGACCTCTGTATGGACAGAAGTTGCCCCGATGCAGATTGCTCGTTCTGGTTCAGCTGCTTGTACGCTCAAAGGAAAGATCTACGTCATAGGTATAAACACTTTTAGCTTCTTAATCGCAGTTCTCTGTAGAAAAAGAACTGCAAATGGAGTCAGCTCTGCTGTTAAATCTTACTGTTTTCAGGTGGATGGCACGCTTCGACGGAGAACACAGATAAGGTGGAGTGTTACAATCCCAAGACCAACCAGTGGACCATGTGTGCCCCCATGAAAGAACGACGCTACAGACCCGGAGCCGCGGTGGTGGATGGAAAGATCTACGTTCTTGGAGGAGAAGAAGGCTGGGACAGGTGAGGGGTCATCCAGAAACCTTAACGGACTCAGATACTGCTGTTAAATTAACTTAACTTTTCTATGACGATCACATACAGATATCATGACACTATTGAGAGATACTGTGACGAGACCGACACGTGGGAGATTGTCGGGGAGATGCCCACCAGTCGCAGCTGGCTCAGCTGTGTGTCTCTCCAGCTGAGGAAGGACATCCATGTGAGCAGCTGTCCCGGGACGCCAAATGACAACTGAAGCAGGACTTCACGGAGGAATCTTGCCTGGTTATTTGCAACCTCATCAGGGACGGTGCACTACAAAGCTCAGAGCTGTAGTGAAGAGCGGGCCGGGGAGCGGTGCCTGGCATTGCGCTGTTTGAGCTGTTACTGGAGTCAAAAAGTGGTTTGGCTTTTAACTTTTCACTGGTGACCTGTGGAGTGAGTCTCTCTCGCTAGAGTTTCTCCGTCGGTGTGGCGACAAAGGACACGTCATTGGCCTTCAGTCATTGATCTTGAGTTATTGATCGACAACTCAGTCAGCAGTTTGAAATCAACATATGATGTGAATATATTTAGGGTATTGTTTTTATGTCTGAGCACCTCAAATCTGTGAAGTTGTTCCAGCCAACATAGTGTATTTTTGTATTAAGTGATGTATTTATTGGGCTGTGGCTAGCTGTGAAAATGACCTTTTTTTTTTTTTTTTTTTAAATAAGCAGTAGTACATATTTCACTTTATCAAAAGATGCTGTATGGGCCAAAGAATTTCAAAATATTTTTGGAGGTTACCTGTGAAAAATGGCTATGTGAGCAGTGTTTTTTTGTAATTAAACTTTGTATGTTCTCAATGATTGTCTTTACTACCTGTGATATGTTGAGTATTATTTTTGTAATGTAGTGTGTGTCATGCATTTTAGTGAATTCAAATGGAGTTGGGTTCTAATAAACATGTTTGCTTCTTTACTGTGATGTTCTAATTCTGGTGGGTGTGTTTTCCTGTTTCACAGAATAAGACAATAAGACAAATACACTGAGCGATCAGAAAAGGGGAAATTTTAGTTTTTGTAGACAAACTGAGTTTACAAATAAATATGTGTATAGTTAGTTTTGGTTAGTTTGCAATTTAAGCCCATAGAAACTTAAACAGAGTTAGTGGGCATCTAAAGAGGCCCCTTTGCTAAGAGGAAAAAATGAAAAATATAAATTTAAGGAAATTTTGATTAAAAAATACTCCAGTCAAAATGACAGCTACTTTCCATTCTAAAATTAACTTTAGGCTTACTTCACTATTCCTCAATCTCTCACTAAAAATGTCACAGTTTGACTTTGATTGTGGATTTTTTAATGTAAAAATATACCGGTTAACTGAGTTGTTATGAGAAAAATAGTTTTCTGTGAATATATAACTTCCGTACAGTGTACATTGAGAGCGACTTCATCTTGGCATCCTCGATCATCTTTGATTGGCTGCACAGCGCGGTGGATTGTGGGTAAATGTCAGTCCGCCGCCATATTGGTTTTCTGTGTGTCTACACCGGCTGAAGGAGAGAACCTGGAGTCATGAGAGGAATCCGGTCTCTGAACTGTCTCCCCGTGAGTCCTGTCGTTTGTCGGTTTGGTCTAAGCTGTGTAACCGACAGGACTTTAACTTTGCTCATTGTGGTTCTCGACCTGGTGAAAATATGAAACCGCATTTAGCGGTAGTTAGCACGGTGGCTAGTTAGCTTGCTAGCTAGCTAGCTGTCTAACTTTGCTGTGGTAGTTTAAAGAATTTACCGCTTTGTTAAATGGTACAAACATACTGTCTATGAATAAATTTTGTGAAAGTGCAAATAAAGTGCAGGCTATGTATGGTATAAAATAACCGGTTGATTCGACTTAGCTTAGCCACTTGTGGTTCTTTCCTCAGCTGGGTCCAACTTGAAGGTCATCTCAGAAGAATGTTGGTTAAAGTGTCTTAAAGCGAACAGCTGATTTGGTCACAATCTGATATTTCACTTATGAACATATTTCACTGTAACCTCGGGCTTTGTTGACAGGACACATGCTGTGTTGTCGTGGCCTCTGTGACAGTTACTGTTAACTTCACCCACACCCCCCACACTACTTCAGGAACAGCTGTTTGACACAATAGACATGGGAATGGTCATATAGTGTATAGACAATGAATAATTATTTGCCAACAAAAATCAACTGATTATTTTGAAAGTGAATGACTTTGTTTTGTTCTGTATTGTAGTTGGCTCCAACAGTTTTTTATTTTTATTGATCTAATTATTGGTATCTTGTTAATTAAGCATCAAACATCATTCATTTAACATCAAAACTATTTTACGTGATTGTGAAATTGCAGCTTTTCTCAAGACTCCCTAAAATAACACATCTACTTGCAGGCATATTTTTGATGGGTTGTGATCCGGTGAAAAGGAATTTAATTTCTTTCAGAATATAATGTCCAGTGTGTAGATGGAGAAGTGGAACAACCAGTAATTTATAAATAAAGGGACCGTAACATAAATTAACATGTTTCTTTCTTGTGTAGACTGAGAGGATTTAGAACTAATGACATATGCCGTACATAAGATTTGAACAGAATTGTGTTGACACCTTAAAGCAGGTGTTAAGTTAGGATCTGAATGATACTTGAATGACAAAGTAAATCTTTTTAAAACCTGCTGTTTAACTGGACATTAACGTTTTCACAACCTGAAGCTGTATCACTCATGTAAAGACTCTCGATAGGTTAAGTCAAGCAGAGTTGAAGTACATTCTTGATGAACAGTTGATGCTGACACTGCAGAAGAAGTAGCTTTTTCAATTTAGTGTCTCCACTTCTTACAGAAACGTTGTTATGCTGCGGCCAGAAGGAGTGAAGCTCTGACAGAGCCCCTCACAACCTGGAAACCCTCCACGGCTGCAGCCTTCCCTCCTCAAAATGTCCAGGTAGGTGCAGTTCTCTCTGTTCTAGACTGTAAAAATGAGGTTTAATCAGAAAAACTGTAAAATACAGGAACATTCACGTGTTTGGCTGCCAGTTTTCATAAGATTTGTGTTCGCTTCTTCAGGTGTCAAAGCTCCCAAATGGTCTCGTGATAGCGTCACTGGAGAACTACTCCCCGTTGTCCAGTGTGGGTGTGTTTGTCAAAGCTGGGAGTCGCTTTGAGACAGTGGAAAACCAGGGTGTCTCTCATGTGCTACGACTGGCAGCAAACTTGGTGATTTGGGAATATTTTTGCTGATGTGTAACACCTACATGGAAACTGTAAAGCCCATTTGTGCAATAACTAAATTGATTGTATGTGTCTTCAGTCAGCTTTGTGGGTAAAGCGACACAGTGTCGCTTCTTCTAGTTTGTCAGATGGCAATTGATAACATCACAGTATAGCAGCACAATAGTTACCCTCAGCTGAATAATTAACATTCCCCACATGCAGTTGTTTAATATATACCATTTCCTGTTTTTGTAGACGACTAAGGGTGCATCTGCCTTCAAGATCTGTCGCAGTTTGGAAGCACTGGGAAGTAGCCTGAGGTCAGTGAGGTTGCTCTTTGCACACACGCACACCGACAGTCCCAGTTTTTAATGTTAGAATACCTAAATATCTTACCAAACTGAACCAGCTGCCTTTTGTTTAATTGCAGCGTGACATCGTCAAGAGAGACTATGGTTTACACTGCAAACTGTTTGAGAGACCACCTGTAAGTGCACCTGTAGTTATATCCAGCATATGATGTTATTCTTAGCTGCTCCATCTTATAAAAAAAAGTCCATGTTGATATCTCACAATGTCTTACTGCTTTTTTTTAGAGATTCAGTGTTGGAGCTTTTGGTCAATGTGACCACAGCTCAGGAGTTTCGCTCATGGGAAGTGGATGAACTGACTTCCAGGGTGAAGAGTGACAAGGCTCTGGCTCAGCAGTGCCCACAGATAGGTTGGTATCCAGAGCAGCCATTCAGCTTCTAACTGCCTCCAGTGTCTGGGCAGAAACTGCATCGTGACCACATCATGCAGGTCCTCAAAACTGCATTAAGTCACCTTTTTATTCATCTGTAGAGCAAAACAAACAGCAACAAAAGCTTGGAAATTCTGTCAAGCGTCTAGCATAGGTCCATCAGTCACTGAAAGTTGTAAAAGCTACATGTAGCTGGAGAATGGATGATTGATTCTCAGTGGGATTGGCATGTTAAATTTAACTGATTGAATTAGATTTTTATCAGTATCAGTTATTGGAGATTTAACAGTGTCACTTCCACCAATCTTTTTATTGCCAAGTAAATTTGCTGAATTTTGGGTCTCTCTTCAATTTTCTCCTGCAGGTGTAATTGAGAAGTTGCATGAAGCAGCGTACAAGACTGGCCTGTCCAACTCTCTGTACTGCCCTGACTACATGGTTGGCCGTATATCTCCTAAACAGGTATATATCTTTGTTGTGTTTTTACCTAGAAATAAATAATTGTTTGATGATCATTCTGTGTATGAAGACCAGTATTTGTTAAATTGTGCACATTTACATGATTCTTTCCCTCCTTGTCCTTCCCCCTGTAGCTGCACTCATTTGTTGAGGACAATTTTACCACTGGCAGAATAGCTCTTGTAGGACTAGGTGAGTCTGCTGCTGCTGTCTGTTGTTAGTGTTCTCCCCTTTTCTGCTTTATTTTTAATGGCTCGTTGACTCTCTGATGTTATATCAGTCTTATTGAATGAACTAACATAACAACATGTCCTGGTCTTATGGATGTTTTTATACTGGGATTGTGTGGTATTTTTCTGTTCACGAAGATGCTCTGTGTTCCACTTCAATTGTATATTAATGTTGATTTATTTTTTTATATATACCAGGCGTGCAGCACTCTGTCCTGAGGCAGGTGGGCGAGGGTTTCCTGAGTGCCCACAGCGGAGCTGGAGCACCTGTGGTTAAATCTGTGTACCGTGGAGGTAAACGCTTGTCAGCCACATTACACTCTTTGAAAATTGACCACCGTGTTATTGTCATAGTGGAATAATGTACATTTGTGCAGGCGAGCTGCGGGTGCAGAACAATGACAGCCTGGTCCATGCACTGATTGCCAGTGAAGGTGGTGTGACAAGTAGTGCGGAGGCCAATGCCTTCAGTGTGCTGCAGAGGATCCTTGGGGCTGGGCCACATGTAAAGAGGGGTTCAAACGTCATCAGCAAACTAAGCCAGGGCATTGCCAAAGCCACCACACAACCGTTTGATGTGAGTTTAAAAAGAAATATAAAGAATGATTTGTTTTTTTACTCTAGATTACTGTTATTGCTTCAGTTATAAATGCAGATGACCTCAAATTGTGTTTCAGGCCACAACCTTCAATGCATCATATTCTGACTCTGGCCTGTTTGGCATATACACAGTTGCACAAGCTGACTCTGCAGGAGAGGTGACCGCCAAATTCACTCCTTCCAAGACAAATGTAACCTAATATAAAATGTGCAAAGATCTGCATTTTACTTAACTACTGTTTGCTGCCGTCTGCTGTGCAGGTGATCCAAGCTGCCATTAAGCAAGTGAAAGGTGTGGCGGAGGGAAATGTGTCAGTTCCTGACATCACCAGAGCAAAGTAGGTTCACTGGAACAGAAACAGATGTTACAGGTACAGTTCTCACTGAGCTGCTATGCAGAAGGACAGTTTAACAGGTTATGTGCTGTGTTTCGCATCTCTGCACAGGAACCAGGTGAAAGTTGAGTACCTGATGTCATTAGAGAGCTCTGAGAGCCTGATTGAAGAGATTGGTGCTCAGGCTCTGAACACTGGGGCGTACCAGCCCCCTGACACTGTTCTCCAGGCTATAGATGCTGTCACTCAAGATGACGTGGTAAAGGTGAGTGTGTTGTAGTTGGCCTACGATGCTTTCATTAAATTTTGACTCGATCATTGTCAGATGTAACAAAGCCCTGTAGTAATGCTAGAAATGTTCTGCTGTGTATTTTAAACTAAAGCCATTACTGAATTTTATTCATGTCCTTTCCTGGTGTGTCTGTTGAATCATATCTGTATTGCTACTTGAACTAATTTGCCTTATGAAGAGGCAGCCTTTCTTTTATCCATAGTTTATCCATCTAATGTGTTAATCTGAGATGATTCGGGGTCACGATTATCCAATTATGTCCTGTGATTTTTCTGCATTTTTCATTAGTAAATAAAATATCAGGAATGATTAAAGAGACAGTTATTTATGCATTCACATCTGTTTTTTGTTTGTTCTGACTTTAAATATTGATAGAAAGAATAGTAATTCTGTTTAAGTTATAAATTCCAGCATTAGAGAAAGTAAATAAAAAGACTTCAGTGGATAAACAAGGCCTGAAAAAAGCTATACATATCAGGTTTTGGCTTAATCAGTGAGTGGTGTAAAATAGTAAAATAATAAAAACTGAAGTACCAAAGTGAGATCCTTATTACTTTTATGTTCACGGCCCAGTGATGTTGAATTTACTATGATATAAAACAAGGAAGCACATCTGTTTCTTGATAAAGCTTCTTAACAGCATCTTTTAATTAAAACTGTTAATTAGTTTTCTGTCTGTGTCCGTGAGTTAAGTGACGATTTAAAATTCTTTACAGGCCGCAAAAAAATTTGTGGATGGCAAGAAGACCATGGCAGCCAGCGGATACCTTGTTAACACACCATTTGTGGATGAAATATGAAAATGAAGAGAAATGCGGGTTTTCACTTGGGCACGCTGTGCCTTGCTGCTTGAAAAGGAAAGAGGATGTCAAAGCCACAACCTCCTGCAACAGTGTCTGCTGTCAAATGCAGTGTGTGTAAGCACCGAGAGGGAGCCAGAGAATCATAATGCAACTTTTCTGTCAATTTACCTGTATATCTGTGTATATTAAAATTATGGTAGTCATAAGAGCTGATTGTTGTTTGGATTTGTGAATGAATAATAGGCTACTGTGCTCTAGGTTTTTATGTTGTAGCGAGAGCGTGAAGGGTAAAGAAGGTTTCCTAAGGTAAACTGTTAGATTCATTAGTCAACAGGACGACACTAATGCACCGGCATGACTTGCAGGATTAGAAGTTGCCTTAAATCCAGTTTTGAATATGGTAAATTTAAACTTGTTTTCAATGCAGGAAAGCAAGAAAAGAGTAATGAGTAATTGAGAAAACTTAGATGACAATGAAATCATCTAAAAACTGTGAAAAAAAAGTATATATAAATAAATTACTATTTCTGCTCTGGTTCCATCATTTATCAATAGGCTTTATATGAGCAGTCTAATGCTAAAATGATGATGTCCTAAAATTAGATTTTGGCAAAGTTACGCCCAATTTGGTTTATATAAAACTTCAGTGGTCCAAACTTTTAAACTTGCAATAACTTTGGTCCCTGTTATCAACTGTTTTTTATAATGGAAGGGAACTTTTAAGTGACTTCATTACAGAAGCTTCCTGGTGTAACTGTGAAGTACAATCCTGTAGGATTTAATATACCACTAAATATGGGAGGCCCAAAGCTCAGCAGCATAGTTAAAGAGCAGCACATTATCAAATTAGGGAACAGGACCATTTTTAAAACAATGATCGGAAAAGAGCATCTGAGGCAACATTTGACAAAATATCTATTTAATATTTAGATAAGACTGAAAGCACAAAAAGTGAATAAACTTTTAAATAATACTAATTAGAGCTTAATTTATTTTGTTCTCTTGAATCTGTTCACTCACAGCCTCCTAATTATAACAAGGCTGCTCAGAGGACTCATGATCACTAGGTGTCGCTGCAGGACGCGAACCTGTCAAATCCAAGCGTCAATTAGAAAATAGTTACTGTGTCTCCAGCTGTTAATGAAAATACGCATTTTTATTAAAACGTGTATTTTCAGCACGTCTTCAATAATTATTGTTGATCTCAGTTTGACACCTGTTCCACTGACTGCAGTGTCAGACAGCTGGTTCATCTTCAGGTAGGCACAGTTCAGTCTGCACAACAAAAGAAACATGGGTTTTCTGATGAAAAAAAAACAACAAAAAACTTTCTTTTCTCTTTCTTTTTTTTTTTACTGTTATGTTTGAGTTGTAGGATGTTACAAAGTATTTAGGTACAATTTTGGAGAATTTACATTTTCCCCTACTTAGTATGTTTTACTAATTTCAGAGGCAAATATATTTTTACTTAATAATTATAGTTACTAGTTACTTTTCAGAATCTGATTAATAATACACAATACTGTATAAACATAAGACTAGTGATCCTTGGGGATTCATAAGCTACTCAACAGTGTGTACAGCAATTCATATCTTTATTATTAGATTTAAAATATATAATTGTAGCATATCCTATATACGGTCCATCGGTACCACCTGCAGCATTAAAGTAACGAACACATGTATATCTGTAATTGTAATCATATCACACTTATTCATATGAAACATCTACATACAGTCACATGTGTATAATGAGTACTGCCAAGTATTTTAGGTAGTACTTTTGCTTAAATTCAGCATTACAGCTAATATTTGAGTGCAGAACTTGAGTATTTCTACACTATGGTATTAGTTGTACTTGTGTGTTGATATTGTGTAAAGTCCGTTTCTATGTTTTGCACTTCACTGCCTCCAACAGGTGATTTAATTAATCAATTAATCACAAATTAATCGATTAAAGCACGACCCCCTGGTCTGTACAAAGTATCGCGAGAAGAGCGCGACCCCCTTCCCTGCCGTACGAGAAGACACCGAGCTGAGTGTGACGCTGCGTGGGGGTGTTTGTTCTCCTGATGTCACTCGGCACAAACGGAGGCTGAGCTAACGGAGGGCATACGGGGTGGAAGCACAACAATAACGTTACCGCTTCACCGTCCACACTGGGACCGATAACGTCGCTTTTTGGGCTGCGTTGGACTCGAGCCCACTTCTCGCCGCGGTCCGGAGAAGCGGGAGAGGAAGAGGAGGCGGTGAGGCTGGCTAACGGACTGAAAGTACCAGATGCTTTTCCAGCGGAGACGGAGAACGGGCTTGAATAAGCAGGAGAGGGTGATGGGTTCTCGTTTTCCTGACGGGTAACGTTAGATACTTCGCTAAAACACGGATACTGCGGACCACCGGGGGACTTGCTTTGCTTCTTCTGCACCTCTGTTTGCGTGGCAGCGTGCCTGAAATGCTAGCGCAGTCTCGGTTTCGGCCGTCGAGCAGCCTCTGGGCCGCAGCTCGGCTCACCGAGCCCGAATCTGGGAAGTAGCTAGCTAGCTCTCTGCTAGCCGCAGCTGTACCCGATGCTGCAGCTGCTGCGGTGGTTGCTGCTGCTAAACGGATCCGAAAGTCCACACAGACGGCTGAGGGCTTTGGTGTTAAGCGAGCTACACTTTCATCGTACTGAACCACAACCAGCGTTTGAGATGTGATGCTTTTGTGCGTCACGCTTGAGCCTTTTGTAGCTGGGAGCTCTCGCTTAGCTGATGCGAAGGAGCTAACGTTGCTGCAAAATGCACAGCAGAACCACAACAGCAGGCTCCTGTTGTTGAAGGGGGCGAGGTTAGACTGATAACAGCCCACCCTGTGTCTCTCGTTTGGACAACGGCCACCACATTTCCCCCACGTCGTGCACCGCTTCATCAGCTGGCGATATGGATAAACTAACGATCATTTCAGGGTGCCTGTTTCTGGCAGCAGATATCTTTGCAATAGCCAGCATTGCAAACCCAGACTGGATCAACACTGGTGAATCAGCAGGTAAACGAAGCAGGCCATTACCGACATTTAAAGCCATTATGTTTTTTTGTGCCTCAGCCAGATTTCTTGCTTCTGTCCCCAACGTGTTGGAGCAGCATGTGCCCGCAAATAATCTCCACTACAAAGATGTGTCCCATTGTGTGTGGAGGGTTTCATCTGCAGCAGCATCTTTTGTTTTCCCACAGTGCATATTTGCGTTGCTTGTTATGGATGTCTACGCCACAATAGCCCCACTAGGTATCTGCATGTGTACTTCTTTTAGATCTGCAGCCTACAGCTGATTAATCATTATTGTTATGACTTTAGATTTAGAAGTAATATTTATAGAAAGGTCCATTGCAGTTTATCAAATTTCAGAGTGATGCCCTTTAGTTGTTTTTGTCTGAGCAGCAGTAAGTTTAAAACACAGATATCTGATTTAAAGTGTTGTAAAACAGAAAACCTGAGCAGCAGGATACAGGGACTAATTAGCATTTTTGGTTTGAATTGTCTCTGAAAGGTGATACAGTTACTTAGTTGACTGTCAAGAAATTAATTTGTGCAAGTTTTTTCTTTATGCAAATCATATATTGCTTGGCCCTGATGTGTTGATAAAAACTGTTTGAGGATTTCACCACATTTACAAGGAAATTATCATCATAATGCATCATCTTAACCTTAGAAACGATTCAATAATAGAAATAATCACTAGTTGGTGCCTATTTTCTGATAACTGACTTACTGATGACTAAGGGACTTCATTCCCAGCACTTAAGGTAATAGTGGCTAAAGCTTATGCTGGTGATTTGATATATTAAGTGTGTGGTTTGTAATCTGTAATCACTCGAGAAACCAAAGTATGTCTATTTGTGGCGTCCCTGCTGTTTTTTGACTGCGGCATGTGCCGTTGATGCTCTGTTTTATTTGTGTCAGTTCTGAAAACACATTCTGGCTATTGATAGACAGCTGCTCCTCTTTGTTCCCTCTGCCGGATGACAGCTTAATAACTGGGTCAGGGAGGGTTCATCATCCACCAATACCATCACGCTGTGTTCGCCCAACAGAATAAAAAGATCAGTACAAAAGTAATGGTGAGTTGCAATAAACAAGGGCATCTATTACAGTTCATGACGCATGATTGTAATTGGAAAGCATGAATGAGTTATGTTACACCATTGGGGACAAGGTTCTGAACATTACGGTGCAGTTTTTCTAAAATTAGTGCGCTAAAGCCCCAAATTAGGTTCACATTCCCTGCCCAGTGAGATCCTCAGTTCTGTACCTGCATGTCCAGAGAGCTGAACCTTTGCTATATTTAACTACAGTGAGTGTGGGTGGTGTTGTAGAGTGGGTGTTTTAAAGCAGCGAGCTTCCACCTCTTTGTCTCTTTTCTCACTTTTCCTCACAGCTTTAACCTCCTTCCTTTGATGCTTGTAATACGACTTGTCGTGGATGGTTTTATGAGACATGAAGGTGATAGACTACTAATAAATTGCTTTTACACTTTGTTTTGTCATAATATTGACGTACCAGTCGCTGTTTGGGATTATATGACCGTGAGGTTACAAGTTTTTCTTGTTCTAGAAAAGTACATCTCCTTTGCAAACCTTTGACAACATATAACTGTTTTGGTCTGTCATGATGTAGAAAAGTAGGTTTTCTAGATTATGTAGTCATCAGAAAGCAGCTGAAAATATGTTTTTAATTATTACCTGGTTGTTGTTGTTATGTTGCAAATGGAGTTCAACTCAGTGACAGTTGTAGTTGTGAGTTCAACTATTTACCATAAGCTGATGTGTGGCCCTTTTCACATGGAAGTTTATTATCTGACATGATAATGAGGTAAGGCACTGTGACGACTGTTCATTATCTCCAGTCAGCTGACCTGATTTCCAGCTTTGTTGTCTTGTTAGCGGTGTTCAGTGTCTGACAGTCTGTTCTTATAGAAACTCTGCACTTTATCTTTGGACTTTGAACATGAAGAAACGGACGTGGTCCCCTTAGCAGTTAGCATCGGTTAATATAAATCGATGAAAGCTTTTGGTGAGCTAATCAATAATAAGTAAAGAAACCGTGAAGCCGTTTTATCACCAATTGCTGTGTTATTTTGTAATTGCCTGCACAATAATGCATACTAACCTTCAGGTCAAGATTTGACAAAGAAGAAGCTAAACTCCTGTGTATATATACTGCAGACTTGACAAAAGAGAAGTAACACTACTACTTAAACTAAAGATAGAACGTGTATTGACGCTGTTCTTACTTCAGTGTGATATCCTAAGGCAGTAACAGATAAAGCTGATTTCCTGTGCCACCGTCATGACAAAACCATTTTTGCGGCAGTGTCAGACACAAACTGTGATTCCCAGCAGCTCAGCTCACGACAGCCCTCCTGCAAATGCTTGTCACCACATTCTCTGTCGCCTGAGTAGCTGCTGAAACACTCTGTATGTACACACACTATAAAAATGCTAAATCACATCTAAGCATAGACAGACTTTAATCTGACCTGTTTGTCCAAGGTCAGTGATAACAGATTTTCATATGTACCGACCTTCCATGTAGGTTTTGTAGATAACACAGAAATCATTCTGTAAGTGCTAAAACTTATTGTTCTGACATGGCATCACCATGAGATTTACTTTTGGGCTATTGAATGAAGCAAAAAACTTGGGGCGCAAAAGGTGATTTTGACAGGCAGGTGGTTTCTTAAATTCATTTCATATTTTCATAAGGAGAGAATCATGGACGTTTTCCCCTCACAGCAGAAGATTTCTATTGCCTTAAAGTGCCATCTGTTCAGTATAAGTTATGTAATGATAAACAGACAAATGTATTTTCCATTGGGGACGAAGGAGCTGCATCAGCTCTTCAGCACATGTCTGCACACAGGAAATCACAGTTATTTACATAGCACTGGAACAGCTATTGTAGTTCTAGCATGTGTCTGACATTATCTCAAATAGATGCAGTTGGTGAATATTAATTGTTATTTTTAGCATCCTGTTTTAAAACACAAGGAAGTAGAGTGTCATTGATGGAAAGCAACTGAAACCAGCTCCAGCCACTATCACCCTCATGCAGTTTTGACATGCAGTTCAGTCCAGCCTCTGTCACCAGCTGGCAAGGAAAGAAACCACAGAACCAGTGCAGAGTAGAAGCAGTAGACATGATGATTTTTGCTATTGTCAGGCAGAGAACATGCAGTTTTTATGAATTACCTACAGCGTGTGTATTTAGTGTTCCATGTAAACTCTCACACAATGAAAATGCTGCAGCTACTATATCACTTTGATTGCATGTAGACGGGAAAGATAAACTGCTAATTATTTAATTTACTTTTACTAGTGCCGTTGTAGTTGTAAGATTTAACAACTCTAAATATGAAGGAGCAAGTTATAAGCCAATTCCTAGATTTGCTTTATATTAAATTACAAATCTATCTTGTATGATTCTAGTGTCTAGAATATATTTATGCATTTAGATGCACTTGATTTAGATGCTATGCTTTGCCAGCAAATGTGTGAGCATATTGCTTTTATTCTTTCTCAATAGCAGTGATTAGTGTTTTTCTGTCATGTTTGTTTGGGAAAATGTATCCAACGGGAATACGTGCCATCGAAATGTGTTGATTTCATTTTGGTTTATTAAATTACAAACGCAGAAACAAGACAGCTGAGTTTTGTGTGTATAAATTGACACTGCTCTCCAAAAAGGAAGTTGACCGTAGAGACTTTGACAGTAAATAGGATTAATTTCTATTAATAACGGCACTTAAGAAATGACTGTAACATCTCAAGTAAGGTTTCCTGTGACATGTTCACCATCCTTTGCCAACAGCTCAGAGATAGAAGACCTTGGTGGCGGTCTGTGTTAGGCACTTAATTTATTATTTAGCTATGAGCATTGGTGGTATGGAAGAATTTTTTGTTGCTGTTTATTTTCACTTTGTGTAACTGGTGAGTGAGGTTTGTTTTCATACATGGTGGAGCTTGTCTTATTTTGCACGGGTTTTTTCTAGAACGTTTCATATGCAAGTTTGGACGATCACTGCTGTGCTTCAGTGCCCCTACAAGCAGGCACTGTATTATCCTCCGGCAGCAGTGGCAGAAGAGGCAGCTGTTGGCTGCCGGAGCTAGCCGCCCACCACAGTTCAGAGGCCTGTTTGACTGTTCCCTCCAGTGCGTGCAAACATCAGCACCCTCCATGTTCCACTAATGACAGGATCATCATGCTGAAGATGAGCAGACATGGCCCTCATTTCCTCTCATTTACTCTGAGACATGGTGAGAGGAGTATTTTGATCACAGAGAGTACAGAAGCAACTGCAGGCTAACAAGGCATGATGGGGGTGTGAAAGTGAGCTATTCCTCTAAATGAGAATTTTACCCTTTTTTGGGTAATTGAGAGACAGAAGATCCATATGAGACTTTTACTGTAATTTAAACATATTTTATTTAATGTGTTTTCTATCTGTCAGATCTAGTGCATTTTAAGGCCACATTCTAGGGTTTTAAGAAAACATTTTCTAAAATGGAAATACAAATATTAATAAATAAACTGTGTGCATGATATGAATATATATCTAGGATACCTGTTACATAATGTTTGCAGGTACCTCATACAGATCAACCCTGTGAAGGACTTTTACAAAGATGTTATTCATAAGAGTATACCTCCTTTACATGAAACGCTCAACCCTCGCTATTTTCTTTCTTCATTTTGCAACCTGCACCACAGTGTAGCACATTGTGCAATAATAATAAACATCCATGTGTAAGTGTGGACTGTTTATAAACACATAGCTTAAATGAGGCTTTGAGGCAGTGAATTTGCATCAGGGATTTTTTGTAATCTCGTTACAAAGTTTCTTGAGGAATCGTTTCCTAATAGAAAATTGATGTTATAGTTCTGGTGGTGTGCCACAATCCTTTTAAGGACAAGATGGTCCTACCTGCAAACTACAGCATCAGTCTCACAGACTGCTTGTGTTAGCTCTGCTTAGTATTTATTACCCACAAATGAATAGTGACTTGCAGCTTTTTTCAGTGCTGGGTAACAACATTTGCCTTGAACAGAAAGCTAAGTTTACCTTTATATTCCACTTACAAGTTGTTCAAGGAGCTCTCTTCACTCCCCACTCTGGCCTGTTCATAGAGCTGTGCAACCTGACCAAAACCAAGATCTTGCATGTAACTTGACACTATTTGTGTGGCTGTCATCTGTACGCGCTCTCTGTGCTGTTTGACGTAAGTATTGTGCAGTTAGTAAAAGATGTTTGTGTGAGGCATATGTTTTTCTTGTCTGGGTCAGACTTTTCATACACATTCATGTGTCAAAAGTAGCTCCTCTTTTAAGTACAAGTTGTTTTGTCTTGGCTGATCCTCTTGGAGACTCTAGGAGGATGCCGTAAAGAGGGTGTATGAAGTGAATGAATACAGTACTAATTGGGAAAACTTTCTGTCCAGCCAGAGGCTGTTCGCCACATTTAAAGGAATTTAAAAGAAATGATCAGCATTTTGGAAAATAGGGTAGTTCACTTGTTAGATGAGCATAGTGACATCACCATAAAATCTGTAAATAAAAGGTTAAGGCTCCCTACAATATTTGGAGAATCAAGGCTGAACATTGTCTGGAGTTTTCGACATGACACAAAAAGTCTCATGATTAGAAAACACTGCTTTATGCATATAGCCTCAGGTTCGTGAAGGGGAGAAGCACATTACAACAACAGCAAGCACAGTAAATATTTCCCGTTCTTTTTTTTTTTTTTTACTGAAATAAAATGCCCACTCACTGTGGATCCTCCTAACAATTATCTGCTGTGTTCACACATGGGCTTAAATGGCCACAATGCAGACATTGTACCAAGGGTCTCGGAGGATAAAGTCCATTTAATGTCCGAGCTGACTGACTTGATATTTGCTTTCTCACATGCAGCCTGCCAGATAATTTTTTCCGAAGTTCGGGGTTTGTTTCTGAATGCAGCTAGTGAGCTTTTGGGACTGGATTTTGCTGTTTCTGCTGGTTTATAGTCTTTGTGTTTCATATTGAACTGACAGATTCTCCCCCACCAGAAATCAACAAAACCTATTTTCCAAAATGTTGACTTACTCATTTAATTTATCATCATGCATATTTTGCAGAGCCAGTCAGTAGTTTCCCTCATGTTGAAATGAAAGATATATATCTGAGTGCACCATTGTTGTTTGAGCCACACTTTAACTAGGACTTTTTTGTGGTCCTGCTTCTTGAGTTGTTTACCTTCATCCGTGTACCATAGCGTGCCTGCCTGCTGTAGGGGAGGAATGCCACTGAGAGCTAGTCAAACAGCAGGAGGTTAGAGGATCCAGGGGAAATGGTTATAAACTGGTGCCATTAACTGCAGCTATCAAACTTTTGCCTGTTTCCAGCACCAGTCCCTGCTTGCTTCTTCCATTCTTTAATTTGTTCAAGGCTTGTCTGTAATGTTGGTCCGACTGTGTGAACAGGCTGTTGAATAAGCCTCTGAGCCACTCAGGTGCCATTTCTTTCATGAGCCATAACCTCCATTTTTGCAGAATGCATAAACATTCAAGACAGAAAACACCAACTCTGCTGGAGGAAAATAACTTTTTAGTTGTTTGTATTTGAGTGTGTGTTCTGATTTTATACCTGTGTGATGTGTGGCATCTAAAACTTAATTGTTATGCCTCTAACAGTAATAGTTAATCCTGCAGGTCTGTTGTACCATACTTCATACATCTACATATTTCCACCAACTAAACCACTGGCACTGTTAGTGTGTTGGGAAGGACTGAGTTTGTTTTTGGTTGTTGCTGTAAAAGCAGTCCTTTTTCACTGGGTGTTATAAAGGGGACAGGATTTCCCCTTTTAGACACCCAGCACAACCCACCACGCCCCTGGGAAAATAAGAACACTTGTTTCACAAAGCTCTTTGGATTAAAGTGCTTTAGACTCACTGTGGTTGTCAGCAGCGTCTTATATTCATTAAGTAAACGTGCAAAGGTTGTAACATGAGTTATAAAATGTCTGGATTTGGGTGTGAGACAAACCAAGTAACAAGCTCGACCTTTTGAAATACCAGCTTGCATACTTGCCTTATGCACATGTCCACCCACCTGCTTGGCCATTGTTGAACCTTTATAATATCGCCAACACAGGCTTTCCTTTTCAGTGAATGGGTTATTTTGTGGTCAGTGAAATGAATATTTACCAGTTGTGAGTTGTTCTTTCTGTTTATGCATGTAGAGGAAATTATTCCTTTGTATGATTTTTAACTTTTAAGTCATTGTGCTGTTATAGTCTTAGTTCTGAATTGGCCACATAGTGTATATTGTTTAGCAGTTTTACATTATATGTGTGTTTATTTTGTTCATCTTGGTCACCTATCTCTCAACGTGTCATGCAGACATGCATGAAGCACACATTCATATGTTTGAGTGATCTGGATGTAAAGAATTTGAAGAAAACTATAAATACTGCAGTTCATGTTTACTATTTTGTGTCCAGTAACTTGGAGCACTTCTACTTCAGGATTTGTTCAAATGAGATTGAGAGAAAGTGAAAGTTGTGTGAAACTTATTAATTTATATACATTTTTTATTATAATTAAATTCTTCATTAAGAAAAAGTTATCAAAACCCTTTGGGTCTGCTCTTGATTATAGTTCTTAGAAAGAAAGGAAATTGAAATGGTCCAAAATCAGAATTGGCAGATCAGGTTATTTAAAAAAAAAAAAAAAAAATCAGAAATCAGAATTGGCCATGAAAATTGGCAACAGTGCATCTCTACTCCCTATATTGACCATTTGTTTGCTGGAGACCTGGGAACAGCAGAGTCCTGAGTGATGCAATGCTGTTTTGCTTACTCAGGTAGATATTTCTTTTCGGGACATGATCTAATTGAACGGTGTCCCTCCAGAGTGGAGCATGTTCCTACTCTGCGTATTGGCATCACGCTTATACTCTGCGCACAGTCTAATTAGTGATGCACAGGTATAGAAAATGATTAAAGCCCTTTTCACACATGCACTCCGGACTATCTCCGTGTGATCAGGTCATTCTCCGTTGGAAATCCGTTCACACATCAGGAGAAATCGAGGGTCTCTATGTAGAGAGACCAGGAGGCACGGTGTGGTAAACAGCGGAAAACAGCTGATTTTTGGCATCGAAGCAGAAAAAATCATGTGACTAAAAACTATAACCTCAGTTTCATGAAGGAGAGAAACACGATACAACAGCAGAAAGCATGATTAATATTTCTTATATTAAATGATGTTGTGCTGAGCAGATCTACTAACAAGGAACGCCCACAGTCCTGGTGTAATTACCCAGAGAATTACCGCTGTGTTTATACCCAGGCTCATACGGACATTACACAGGCTTTGTACTAGGGGGCTGACAGGAGAAAGTTCGTGTGATGTCTGTGTTGGTTGACGCTAGCGTTTGCATTCACACATGAAACTCACCTGAGAAAAGTCTAGAATCCAGTGCATGTGTGAAAGGGGCTCATGTCTCCTTGGAGAAAGGAGATTCTTTTACAGAGTAGTAAAGCCTCAGACAAAGAGTATATTCACTATGTTACAGTATAGAATACATTGAGCCTCTAAAGCTGCTGCTAATTTGTCTCCTCTTGCAAATTCTGACAGTCTTTATTGAGTGACATGCGTGGGATAGATTCAGTAATTGGCAGGGCTTGTGCAAGAAGAAATGTTGGCCACTGGTATAATTGGACCCACCAATTTGAAGAAAGCAAGTTCCAGCTCCTTGCAAACACTGTATTGGTAACAAATGAAACAAGTTTCTTGCCATCTTTTTCTGTTTCTAGTCCTTTATATGTTCCTTTGATTATCACAATAATTCCCAAGTCTTTGCTTTTTGTCTTCAGTATGTCATCACTGAATCTTTTAAATGCAAGTTTACATTATTTATGCAATATGTACTGTGTAGATGGAGGCAAACATATAAGGTGCCATAATAAATTTGACAGTCATGTGTTGTACTATGTTGCACGACATTGTGCAGTGAATGGGCCTTATTCACCCATGACTTCCTAAGTTTTTCCTTATTTTTTCCTTAAGAAAAGTTTAAATGTCACATGAAAATAATTAATTTTAGATGGTCCAGTAAAAAAAAAAGAGATAAAATGTGCATGTGTTACAACATCCAAATGTTAAAGTCTGAGCTTTATATCTTCACCACTTCAGCTTTTGAAATAATGAATTAATAATGATAAATTAAAATCGACAGCTCATCAGATTTCACTCCATCTCTGCAGGTGCTCTTACCGTCGGTCTTGTTCGGCAATGTCAAACCATCCACGGACGAGACCGGACCTGTATTCCGCCCCGGCTGCCTCCAGAATGGGTCACCACTCTTTTCTTCATCATTATGGGCATCATCTCTCTCACAGTCACATGTGGACTGCTGGTGGCGTCACACTGGCGCAGAGAAGCCACCAAATATGCCCGCTGGATCGCCTTCACTGGCAGTAAGTGAATGAGACGATGACACTGACTCTGAATGAAAGAGCTTTGCTTTATTAGACCTGCTGTCAGCACATTTCTCCTGGAGCTTTCTCATTTTCGTCTTTATTGGACTATATGTGTATGTCTTTATCTGTGTACTTCACTGTTCACTGTTACTACATCAATATATTCAGGCACACTCTGTTAGGGTAGAAAATGATAAAAAGCTAAAGCTATGTGGTTGAATCAGTGTGAAAATTGGCTTTAGTCTGGTTAATTTACATGTGCAGATGCGTGTGACGTCAATGCATCCATAGCTCTGCACAGGACTCTGTGTGTTTCTGACAGTGGCATGAGGGACCTATGTGTGGGTGTGTGTTTTGTTGCATTTGCACATTTATGAGTGGTTGTTTAATTTATTTATTTTTGCCTGCTTGATGACGCCTTTTGCTCCCTGAAGCTTATTTATTGAGTAATGTATCTCGTCTGGTACCTGAGTGGGTGGCTTATGTGCCACGGCATTTCTCTAGTGTTTTCTCTCCCTGTTTCCCTTGAGCATCACCACTTTTTTTTTTCTTTTCTAAACACGATTCCTGTGTAGATGCACTTCCATTACTCGATAATAACTTACCGTCCATCCTGTACACTGTGGCCAGGCTGCTTTCGTCAGACATTGTGTGAGGGTGGAGTTTAATCGGTCTGCTACTTAAAGGAATGGAAGGGAAAGCTCAGCTGTACAGATGGAGCAGTGGCATGTGAAGCCACATTGCTCTGTACTGTATTGCTGTTTAAAAGCTTCTTGTATTTTTATGCTGTGGCTTCTTTGTTCTGCAGAGGAAAATTACACATGCTTATTTGCATGTCAATCCAGTTGCAAATTCATATAAATCACATAATTGTTTTGTAACTTGTCTTAATCACTTGCAAATACCTGATGAATCACCTCTTTTCCACAAACTGTCTGTCCGGTAAGCACAAATCTGTGTCAAGCTAAATTAGAAAGGCGTTGAGACATTGTTTAACCATCATACTGAAAGGAAAGTAAGGAAGTTGCCATAGCAACTGTGAGCAATTGTCGCCCTTGTCTCTCTGCTAAGCGTGTGTTTGCTATATTAGACGAGGTGTATTATTAGTACAGTTTCTTCTTCCTAAACTGGTTTCAAGCATGATGAATATTATCACTTTAAATGAGGAAATACAATTATGTGTCAGTGAGAAGAAACACTTGAGAAGTAATAGTTGACACTTAAGTGACATATGGATCTTTCTAGAGTCCTCTTGCACCTCAAGAGCTTTTTTCAAGTGGAAGAGCAAAAAGGCAAAAAGTTACCAGGCTGAGCAGTGAAGGTGAACACCTCTGCGCTTTGCAGCAGAGAGAGCGAGAGGTTAAGTGAGGAGGTAGACATAGAAGGGAAGTAAGGAAGAATAAAATGAAGCTGGTAGCAAGGAGACAGGGTGGTTCATTCGGAGCAAATAGGTGATGAACATTGAGGGAAGGTGGGCGGTTTCTACTGTAATTGGCTCCAGGCCACCAGCACCTGAATGGACAGCTTTGTATGGCCAGCACAGGCCTCCCTCTGTGAGTCTATATACACACACCAGCAGTGTTTCTTCAAGGTTTTACGGTCATCTGTGGATGTGGAGTGGGATTGCATAAAACAAAATACATTGACAATATGTTAACATTAACTGCACAAAATAAATGAGATAATTACCCCTCTGGAGTTTGCTGACTTTCTGTGCATTCGTTTTATGTAAGACTGCGCTTTTCATCACAAACTCAACTTTAAGTCTGACTTTGCATTTTACTAATTTAACACAGTATTAAGCTGCCAGAAAGCCAGAATACATGAAAAATGACACAGGTACCTTTAAAAATATGCATATTCGTAATAACTTTGTTAGCGAATTCATCAAGGTGGCAAAATAAGTAAAAGCATAAAATCTGCTTACCTGAAAATTAAAATCCTCGATCAAGTTTTCCCCCTCTAACCCTAAGTATTAATTGCAGCTGCAAGTACCAGTTTTGATTATCAAACATTTATTATGTTTGCCTATGAAGGAAACTTGGCTCGCAGTCTCTGCTCTAATTTATGTTTTGGGTTAAGGTCGGGACTCTAAGCAGGCCAGAACTTGCTTTGTTCACTGGTGCACAGTCAGGTTGGAACAGGAAGGGGCCATCCCCAAACTGTTACCACAAAGTTGGGAGCATGAGATTGTCCAAAATGTCTTGGTATGCTGAGACATTAAGAGTTCCTTTCACTGCAACTAAGGGGCCAAGCCCAACCCCTGAAAAACAACCCCACACCATAATCCCCCTCCACTAAACTTCACACTTGAAACAATCCAGTCAGGCAGAAGTACCTTTCTCCTGGCAACCACCAAACCCAGACTCGTCCAGTGTGATTTGCCACTCCAGAGAACACGTCTGCACTGCTCTAGAGTCCAGTAGTGGCATGGTTTACACCACTGCATCCAATGCAAAGCATTGGACTTGGTGATGTGAGGCCTAGATGCAGCTGCTCTGCCATGGAAACCCATTCCATGAAGCTCTCTACACACTGTTATTGAGCTAATCTGCAGGCGACACAAAGTTTGGAGGTCTGTAGCTATTAACTCTGCAGAAAGTTGTCAACTTATGTGCACTGTGTGCCTCAACATGCAGTGACCCAAACTGTGATTTCGACTTTGTGGCTGAGTTTCAGTTGTCTCCAATTGCTTTCACTTTGTTATAACACCACTAACAGCTGACCATAAAATACTTAGTAGTCAGGAAGTTTCACAAATGAACTTCACAGGTGGCAATCTATCATGGTGCCACGCTTGAATTCACTGAGCTCTGAGGGTGACCCGTTCTTTCACAAATGTTTGTAGAAGCAGTCTTCATGCCTAGGTGCTTGAATTTATACACCTTTTTATACAGCTTTTGGCAAGTCCTTAATATCCTTAAAATTCTTAGTGGAGGACTGTACAGTATATAAAGAGAAAACTAAAGAATTGAAATCTGAGTCAGCTAAAATGGCCATTTGAGCTCAGTATCTAGATTTGAGATGAATTTAAAATAAAGGCAATCAAGATTCAGTTTGCAAGATTCTTTCAAACAAAATAACATGACTGGAAAAATAAAATGAGACTAGGTGACTGAGCAAAAACAACATGCACTCAGCGAGATTCAAAAGATTCAATCAATGTAAACAGTGTCATCTTGAAACATAAAATGGTGCTCAGTCATTGTGAATGTGACAGAGGAGATCTGTGTCTTTGATGTCTAAAGCCTGGCACATTTTGCAGTTTAATAATAACAGTGTGCCAACATAAAGCATGGTACAAATGTTTTAGGCACTAAATAAAGTAGGTATTATTAATAATGCCCTATGCCTTTTGCATAGTACTGTATGCAAATGTATGCAGGTAAACTGCAGGTTTGTTAAAATTAATAGACAGATGTTATCAACCTTTTCATGGTTAAATACCAGCTGTAGAGGACAGTGTTAATGAGGAACAGTGCTCTTGTGGCTCTTGTTAATGTTACTGGTCAAGATTAAAATGTTTGTTAGTTTAAAGTAAAGTGGCTTTATTTGAGATCATAAACTGATAAATCACACATCTCTTTAGCTGCTCATCACTAAACAGCATCTGTTACAGAAGCTCTGTCTCACAACCTTATAAATCAATTTAAAACATTGTGGTGAATTGTTATTTTGATTTTCCAGTGAAAATGATAAAGCAGTGTCAGTATGCCACAGAGGGCTCTGAGTTGAGGAGCCAAATCATTTTTTCAAACATTGATTGAAGACCTTCAATCAATGTGGATAAATTAGATTGTTACAGAAACAGAGAAAGTGAATACAAGGAAATGCAAAATGGCAAAACACTAGAAATACAATTTATGCATGTTTCAAAAATGCACCACCATAAATAAAATATATGAATAAAGGGAACATTAAAGCTAAAATGTTGCTGAAAACATCAGAAACCATTAGGGAAATGACATTTTAATGAAAAAATACTTAAGTCTAAATTATATGTTTGCATTACTTTTCTTACCAAATGTCTAAAAATACAAATATGTTCAGTTTATAGAAAAGCAGCAGAACATTTAGCATTTTTTAACTTCAAAAAGCAGCAAAAACAATTCATGCATTAAAAATAGCTGCAGCTATTACTTTATCAGTTTAGATGCAGTAGCTTCAAAAGCAGCATGTGAGGGCATGGTATGTGCCACAGCATTGTTTGTGCACTTAAACAGAAGCAGTGGACCATGAGGTGCACTTCAATTAAGTTGCTGGCTGATGCTTGCAGGAATAATGCTGAGCCACAGATTTCTGGCTCCTCATTAGCTTACTTTTCACCACATGCTTTTACAATCCCACTCCATAGATAGAGACAGTGCCAGAGCAATGAGCAGACAAAAAGACTGACATAAAAAAGTTTATATCTGCTGTTTCAATGCAGGTTTAGCATACAGTGCTCTCAGATAGACTGGATGTGAGCATTGACTTTTCAGAACTGTTTCTGAATATATTAGCATAGGATTTTAAATGTATCACCCATCCCTAATGAAATATTTAATCTCTGGAGTGAACTGATGATAGCTGCAAGACACAGAAATGTATTTTACGACCAGTATCCACATTGCTGTACAACTGCAGACAGTTTTAGCTGCATGACACCATTCTGGTTAACAAAACTATAAAAGGCAGCATAAGTGACTGAAAACGTAAGACCAGAAAATGTCATCCTTCAGGTACTGAGCAGCTCTGCAAACTGGCATGATAGGGTGAAAAATTAAAGCTAAAAATGGCTTCATGAGCCATCACCACATGGGTTACACACTGTTGAGTCAAGTAAAATAATTAGCCCTGTGTCGGAGTTATACTTAAACCAATGGCATTAAAGGCATTAGTTGGCATTAAAGTTATGTTACACACTCTTGTCACAGTGCTGCTTTATGATTACAGAAAGCAGAAGACAGTAATTGTGCTCTTTACTCCAGCAAAATGGGATATTTTTAATCAGATAAAGCTGTTCCAAAAAGTCTGCACAGCCATTCATGTGTGACACAAAAGTCACCGTTTGCTTTGCTGTTGAACGTCACTGAGAGTTACATAAGCGGACTCGGAGCTAGACTAAAGCCTTCGAAAATAACATCCTCAAAGGAAACTGAATAAAACGGAGCCGATCTAATTGGTGACAACTCTGTTATTCAGTCACACACCTACTTCCTGGACAGGGCAATAACACCTCATAATGATTTCACCCCTGACCTCTGCTGTTCTCTGCTATTCTCTGCAGCTACTAACAAACCTGACACACACTGGGCACCTCAATGTTTTTTTAGAGCATTGCCTGTTATGAATGTTATGGTTCTAAGCTTGTGGTCAGGTGATTCATCCCACTGGGTTTGATGGAGATTTGAAAGCTCACCAGTCGTTATGTTCACATGAACACAACCAGAGTTTACCTGCACTGTAGTAACATGTGTACTGTACATCTAAGTGAAAACACTGGCTGCGATTACACTATGGTCAAGTGATTATTGACAGCTGCCAAAATATATTTGACCACCTTTTTTTGTTTCAGAGAGAACAATGCTTTGCACAATCAAGTAGAGGACTTTCCCTCGTGTTCTGACTAACCTGTAGGTTACTTCTTAGCTGCTTAAAACTTCAAACAGAAGCTCAAATCAGCTTGTAGCTAGCTAATGTTCATGGTGACAGAGCAAACATGCTGTTGTCGATGTGAGAATTCTGCGAGCTGGTGGAGACACAGGTTTCAGCTCTTTATGTAGCCAAGATTGTCTATGGCAGATAACACTCTGCACTTATAAACAATCAAAGAAGAAGCCAGAGATGGTTTACAGGAGGTAATAGGTATCACTCTGTCACAACTCTGAATAAACAGGTGTTTTTGTAATGTAGCTCCAGGTATTCAGATGTCCTTTCTATCCCTAAAGAGCAGACTTATTTGCACTTACTTTGTTGTGTTGTCACGATAATTATTAAGTAGTTACATAAGAATATGTATAAATTTATTCATTACCTAATTTCATCATAACATACAGGAAAGAACCGTTTATGGTTCATCTATCTGATATTGTGTTGGTTGTATTTATTTCTTGTGTTTGTTGAATTATGCAAAAGATAACTTCTAAAATCAACCTTATTTTGTAGCAGTGTTTTTTGTATAAGTGAGACATGACACTGCACATCGCTCTCTGTAGTGAGAGTGCAGGTTTTCTGTACAGTGTGAATAGGACTGAATTGGTTTCACTCTCTAATGTAAGGATGTGCTGTTTTCTAATCCTGTAGTCTGATTTCAAAAACTTTTTCTCATTTTTATCAAAGTTGGGGGAAAAAAATCAGACAACACTGCGATCAACATTAATCTTGTTATTTAAAGGGAAAGCTGATTGATTTCGCTTGTCAGAGTTTGGCTTCAGGTCTCAGGGATCAGCAGTGCATATGAGGAAAAGTTGAAATCTGGAGGTTGAGAGTTAAAACAAACTGAGCTCTTCCAGACCACTTTCTCTCTGCTTGAAGCCTATGGTAAATGGCATGCTAGCGTAACAAACTTAATTCTGTGATCAATCTGTAGTTGGAGGAAAAGCATTGTAGGCACCAAGTTTTAATGAGGAAGGTGTTGAAGCAGGAATAACTTTCTTGTTCTGCTGGATTGATTTTGATCATTTTTTTTAGTGGTATGTATTTAAAATCAGATGCAGAAACTACTGAGAGAGATGGATTTGCTGCAATTTGTGAACTGGTTTCAATCGAGTCTGTGCTGACACCAGTGCAGACAAAAAGTCTGTGAAGTTTGTTTTATAAACATCCATACAAGGACAGATACAAGGAGCTTTTTGTGTATGTTTGGGTCGAGTTATTATTGATTGATGTTGCTGGCGTAGCTTTTCTTCACCAGTGTCTCACAAAAAAAAAAAAAGAATAAACCTGTTCACTCCTTTGCTATAAGTAAAATTTTTTTCTCTTATATAACATCTAGTGGCAGCCGTAGGAAAAACATACATGCGGCTTCCTCCACAGCCTGGGGTGTTTTCTTTTTTTTAAGTAGCTAAGTCTATTTTAGGATCCAGCTTACTTGCAGTAAATAAACTGAAGCTAGACGTGCTTGTTTGGAAACCTTGAAATCTGATTACTGATTTGTACCTTTATGCATCGTATACAGAAAACCAGACCCTAATACCTGACCTATAAATAGCATGCAGAGGGCATAGTGAACAAGAGAGGGCAAATATTTCAAAAATCACATCCTAAATCACAATATTGGTCTTAACATTCTTGATATTTTTCCCATATCTACGCAGTATTTCATCTAACCACATTTCTGCTATTTGAGTGTGTGTGTATGGGCATTAGATATTTTTGTGTTTGGATATATTATATGTTGTAGATTAGTGGTTTCCAGTCTTGAAATAAGAGGGTCCTAAGATGAAACTGAGAGGTCACAAGATAGACTTTATTTGTGAAATATTCTATATTTTTTCCTCTTGAGGAAGTGAATATTGTTGAACTCAAAACAGTTCCAATCCACACACCATGGCTTTAACCTTTGTCAGAAATAGCTTCATTTTAATGAGGTGAACAAGTAATTGCTTCTACAGTAGGAGGTGAATTAACAGCTCACTCTAGACAATGGAGGGTATTTTGTTGCTGTTTCTGAATCTTATTAGCTTATTAATTTGTTTATCCCCTTAAGTCAGTGTGTCCGTAATAGAAGAGCTAACTCTTGTTTTTATTATGTTTCATTTAAACAAAAAGCACCTTCCAACATTGATATGTCATGGTTTTTGTCAAGGTACTTGGGATTGTACAAAGTGTTATCACGTGTAAATACAATGTCGTTCTGTCTCTGTGTGTAAGATTCCCCATCATTAGTCCATTTTCAGCTTCACACTTGTACAGCAATCACCTTATGGTAAAATATGGCACTTAGTTTTCATAATTATCTATAGGAGATAATAAAACCTGCTGCTTATTGTGGAAAGTTACATCTCCAGCTCTGATGACAGATGTTGGTGTGAAATGTTTGATCGGATCTGCCACTGGCTGCCGACTTACCCAATGAATTGTCCTCTTCTAATGAGGACACTGTTGCAAAAGGAACAGTTGGTCTGGGAAATAAAGCTGCCAGATGAGCCACTCCATACTTATTTATGTATTTGTGCATTTGTCAAAATAATGTATAGTGTTTTTCAGTTCATTTAATTTTTAAATCTATAGTTCAGAGTACGTTAAACAGAACATTGTGTGTAAAGTGTCTATCTCCCTTCATCATTCTGAGTCAGTCACGCTGATGTCTGTGCATAGTGCAAGTCTGCTTTATGTAACTGCTCCTTCAAACCCATTTTAAAGACACTATTGTTTGCCACTAATTAAGTTGCTAAAATTAAATTAAATCTGAGCATCCCATGCCTCCTGCTGAGCAAGTTCGTGCTTGATTTCTGCATCTCGTGTGGAGTGCAAAGACTAGGATACAGGCTGTAGTTAGATACATGTATCGTACAGTATATACCAGTTTTGGCTACCTATAAATCATATTCAGCTTTTGTAAGCACTACATAAACATTTGATAAATTGTTTATTATACAGTATAATCTATTTGTTAGCACATATAAGGCCATTTATTCATTAACATATACAATATATGTCAATACTTATGTCAATAATAAGATAGACAGTATTTAATATTACTACAGCTACATATGTTTTACTATTTTGTCAAATATTATCTGAACTTTAGCTTCTACCTGTGGGTGCCCTAAGGATATTTAATCCTCCTTAATTGTTGAATACATAAATACAAAAATGTATTTCTATAAAATGGCAAAAGAAAAAATTCAATTCAAAGATGTTTTTTGTATAGCCATCTGGTCCTAAATTCAAACGTATAATAAACACATAAAATGTGATTATTCTGTTAGAAAATAGGTGTCAATTTTTTTCTGTTAATTAAGTTGTTGTAGTTTGTTACAAACTGCTGTTAAATGCTAATATACTGCGTGTGCTAGTCTTAATTAGGGCTTTAAAGGAAGATTAACCTTTTTTTCTTTCTTAAATCTTTTAGTCTGGGAATAAATATCTGTATGATGTGGTTTAAATGAAGTTAATGTACTTGAATCTTGCATCTGTACAGAACCGTAGGAATAATCGTCACAGTAATCTAACATTGTCTCTCTTTCTCTCTCTCTCTCTTTCTAGTGATCCTGTTCTGTATGGCGGCGCTGATCTTCCCCATAGGTTTCTATATCAATGAGGTGGGAGGGCAGCCGTACAAGCTGCCCAACAACACAGTGGTCGGCTCTTCGTACGTGCTGTTTGTCCTCTCCATCTTCTTTACCATAGTGGGACTGCTGTTTGCTGGCAAAGTTTGCCTCCCTGGCTGAGGCCTCGACCGTGCCCGCCTCTGAACTGAAACAAGAGGCTATGAAAAATTTATGGGATTTACTAAAACACACGAAAGACTGAAAATCAAAAACAACAAACTCTGGTCGGAAGCTTGAAACAGGGAAGTCTCTTATGTGTCAAGGGACCACAACACCATGGAGTACCTAACTACTAAAAGATGAAAACGCATAAATGAACAAAACACTAAAGGAGGACATGGGCACAAAGGGGTGGAGAGGGGGTGAGAGAGGGCAGCCGAGGCTGTCGCAGCACCCTGCCACTGTTGATTTAAAATATGGCTGTCTCTCTGTTGTTGTTTTGTTGGAAAGGGTGCTTAATGTGCCGCTGTCATGGCAACTGTGGCCACAGTGCTGGCGTACATTTCTTGAGGGGCACTACAGCCTCTCCTCGACTTGACTCATGGCCGCCTGCCCCGTTGCCCTCAGCATACATTTGCACCGTCATGACCGCTCCTGTTGCTATTTTTGGCTTCTCTTCGCAATTTCAGTTGTGTGTTTTTCTCTTGTTGTACATTTTGTGTTATTTTTTTTTCTTGCAACCTCTTGTTGCCCTTCCACTGAAATAGTGTAGTTGAAGTTCACTGAACTGAACTCTTGAGGGATACTGGGGGATTTTATGCCAGTTCGTCTTTAGAGCAGGGCTTCTTCTCGCCTGTTGCATCACACAGCCCCAGGTGTATGGCTGTGGAGAGCAGCTGTGATCACAGCTGTCTGAGCAAACACATGGGCTGCTGTGGACAAGAGGAAGGTGCAGGTGTGCCACCTCTTTATCTCCAACCAGCTCCTGTTCAGGAGCAGGTAGCAACAAATGGTGACCTCCATAGGCAACAGAACAACAGGTCAAGGGCCATAAAGGAGAATGCCACCCAATGTAAGACCTTGCATAATGTTATTTATATGGAACAAAAATAGCAATAAAATATAATAAATTAGAGTAGACAACTGTTTTGCTAAGCTACACCCATGACAGTGATGCACATCATTTGCCAATAACTAGTAGACTGTGAATTTAGAGAATAATCATCTGAACATAAACACGCCTCTTGTATTTGTATTAAAAATCTTAACCTGGTTACAGTACAGCAACAAGCACAGTTTTCAAAGTATTTTTCGAAGATGTACAGTACATCTTTGTGGTGTTACATTAAGAAGGGGTTAAGATGAACTCATATCACTAATTATAACCAACAGTACTTACTTTTATAAATAGGAAGCAAAGTTACATAAAGTGTGTAAATAACATATGTGAAAGCAGAAAATTGGTGGTATTCTCCTTTAATGTTGGGCATGAAAGAAGTGAGCCTAGAGCATTTTTTGTTTTGTTTTGTTTTGTTTTGTTTTGTTTTGTACAACAGTGAAAGCAGTGGGACTGCAGGTCAGGTCCATGCATGGGGCTGTGCCTCAGTGTACTGCTCATGATGCCCGTGAGGTTAACACACACACACACACACACACACACACACACACACACACACACAGAACCACCACATGATTCCTGATGCAACCAACAGGTATTGTCATTACCAATTATTATTTTCTCTACTAATAGTTTTGTGTGTGAAGTGTCAGAGAAATTAAAAACTCCCACAGCCCAAGGTGATTTATTTAAATTTAAATTAATTTTTTTCACAAGTGGATATACTGACCACTCTGACTGAATCACTTTCATACTGCAGTAAACTTAAAAACTCAGACAAGTTCTGGACTTATGAGGAATGTGTTTTTTAAAGCGTGTTTATTCACAGTGAATGATCCAAAAGATGTGCTTCATGTCTGAGTGATCACATATGACTGATGACTTGGTGAATGAGTGCTATTATTTTTTTTTAACTCCCTGACACCCCCATTGGGAGGCTCACAGTATGAAAACATCTGGTCTATTGACTCCCACAAATTCAATTAATCTCAGTCAACCTCGTTTTTCAAATTCATTATTCAAACCATTTATCATTTAAGATTATTCATAACTCTTCCATCTTAAAAAATACGTTTGGTTTATCCATAAATAGTAAATTTACAGTTTACTGCTGGAGTTCAATTCGGGAAAAAAAACTAAAGCTTGATCAACTAATGATTTCACTTCTTCCACATGTGTACAAATAGGATCAAACTGTACATGTCCACTACACTAATACAGCAGATGAACAGCAGATGCTCATCTGTGTGTGTGTGTGTGTGCGTGTGTGTTAAATCAACCACGGAGCTCAGTCACCAAGTCTTAGAGTTTTGTTTTGTGATTCTGTTTCCTGCTCAGCTTTTCTTACTCCCGGCCTGATGATGTATACTGCTAAACTATACACACTGCAGTGCCCTGTTTTGGTTGGATCAGTATTGTGCCATGACTTGTTTTTGTTTAATAATGTACAGACACAAAAGGCAGAATTTCTGTGTTAGGAAGCACTGTGCATTCAACAGTATAGGTTACAGAAATAGAAGCACCACAATGTATAAAAAAAGAGAACTTCTTACCTCATTGTTTTTGTTTCTGCTATTATTTTCTAATGGTGGCAATGTGTGCCCTCTAATTTGTCTCTTGCCTTGATCGGATGTCTACACATAAAGCCTATGATCATAGGAAATTATTTATCACTGAATAAAACAAGAAAAAATGGGTGTGTGTGTGACTCTGAAACAGTCTGCATGGTTTATTGCGGTTAAAGGGGGGTGTCAAGTAAGAACTTAATCAGCAGATAATGTAATCATTTCAAATCAACACACTACTTCAGCCTGAAAATCTGCCTACTTCATTAAGTCTGAAAAAACAGAAACAAACTCACTGTGATTCAAGGACGTCCAACAAGGATGCATCAGTGGAGGGCTGTCCGTGTTTTCAGACTACATCTGTTAAAAGCTTTACAGCTGTTGGACCACCAACCTCTTCATTCTGCAGCAGATGATTTAAAGGTCTCAGATCCATTTTAGGGGTTAAAAAACAGGCTCCTGGCATCTCCACCCTGGCTGAAATATTGTGGTCAGAGCCTGTCTCTGGAGCAACTGGTGTTGAGCTGCACTTTAAAATGGTAACACATAAGACTTCAAACTTTGAACTAGGCAGACAGGTGACAGACCGTCTGAGTCAGTCCATCTTTGAGCTCCAGTCTTAAAGATAGACTATACACACGGTAATTAATTATTTGAATGACAAGTTTTGGAACATACATATTATGCAGAGAGTTAAACATAATTTATAATAGTATATAAAAATGTATTCTAAAAAACATTTTACTCCATTTGATACTCCATTTTAATATGTACATTGTTTGGCTTCTGAAAGGCTTTAAACACCAGAGAAAATTTTAATTACTCCACAGACACATTAAAGACAAGCTAACAAAATTTGCACTTTTCTTTTTTTGTCACCGTGAGGTTTGCAGACAGTATTTAAGAGTCCGTCCAAGAAGAAGTCCCCTATGCCCTCGTAAATCTACAATGGATAGTTTTTTCTTTGGTTTTTCTAAACAAATTTAAGCGTGTTAATTAGTGGATGCTGATACTTCTGTAAAGGCCCAGGCTTTCAGCTAACATTTCAACAAGGGAGTATGTAAACTATTATAAACATACAAACTCTTTAAGGCTCATGAAACTTACTCTATGCTCAGATCAGCTTAGCTGAGGAGAATACATGAAAAATCTTAATCTCAATTGTTTTTCAGTTTACATAAATATACAAGATATTGTATAATATTACAAGCTTTACTTAAGACCCTTAATTTCTGGACTTATAATCATCAAAAAAGACACAACACAATCCAAACCCAGGATTCTCAAATCTTACGCAAACATACAGATCTAAAGGGGAGTTGTCAGTTCTCAGTAAAATACTACTAATAATAGTACTTTAATTCATGTTTCTCATGCAATCTGCTGGGTAACTCAGTTTCATTTATTTCTCATTTTGTCAGTGTGCAGCAGAAGGTAAGACAGCACTACTCCTCTCAGGAGTCCTCTTCCATTAGACTCTCAGTGACCTGCAGTGTTGAGGTGAGCATGAGTGTCATTTCTATTTAGGATTTCAGGTCATAGTATTTCAGCTTGGTGGATCACATCTGTCTGACCTGTGTTCCTGAGAATATTCAGCAACCAGATGAGAAAGCAACATACAAAATGTCTCCAAACCTTCAGTTTGTTTGCTCTGGTCTTAATCAGTGCAAAACACATTTTTCTTTTCACGCATACGAGTTCAGGTGAACCACATGTGTTACCAAAAGCCACATGAAAAGCCGTTGGTTAGATCTTTCTTTGGAAGGAGCAAGACAGTAAGCAGAGGAAGAAGCTCCTGAAGAAGATCCCATCTGCCCAACTATGTAGAAGGCAGCATTCTTTGTTGCTATTACAAGCCACACCTGAATTCACTCTCTAGCCAGCTGCTGGCAGCTGCTGTTTATACTCATTCCCATCCCTGTGTTCAAAGCAGACAATGACCATGTTAACATGTTGATATGAAGCATGTATAATGTTTACCATGTTCATGATGTTACTTCTATGTGCTTTCATGCTAACTATGATCATTTTCTCTAAAAACAGCATACAGTTAAAGATGACACCATTGTTTTGGAACTAATCAATAGCAATTTTACAGTAGTACACCCAAATAAAAATCTGCTAAAGTCAAGAAAAACTTATTATAAAGGACATTATTTTTAATTTAAAAAATTACAAGCAAAAGAATGATGTACACCACTGTCTTGTGGTCAAATTATTTCCCTTCTGTAAGTAAGAGCCACATATCTTTATAAATAACTACAGGGAAGGTAACGTCTAGCTGTTGTACTTGATGCAGTGTTTGTTTTTCACCAAGCTCAGCAGTAGTTGTATTTTACCCCTTTCTCACTATGTGTTCATACAATATGTAACTCTGGAAATATACAGAACTATACTTACTAAATAATTGCTAATACCAACCAAGTCAGTTACTCCAGCCTCTAAGACTCTAAATAGGTTTAATTATGTTTTACATTAGCCATGGGTCCTGTAGTGCATTATGAAAAATGATTGATACGATGAGCTGATTTTTCCTGTGAAAATGTTACACTTACTGCTGAGAGTTTAATATATGGTTATTGGCACACCATCAAGCAATGATCCCACTAATTTTGCGGAAATGTCTGTCATTTCACAAGTCTGCCATCTGTTGAACTGAGGCCCTACTGGTGCTGGAGAGCAAATTAAAGGCATATATGCTTCACATTTAAAGTTTTGTCACAGTGTAATGCGTTATTACACACACAATTCAGTCTTGGTACTGTGAAGGACAAGAACCAGTAAAGGAATTTCCTCAAGATAGGAATCACTGAAACACCAGTTTGCACTCGCACATCAGAAAAAAAGAACAAAACAAAAAACTGCAGTCAATGCTGACATTGTGCATTATTTGACATTTCCAGCCGAAGTCTTGAATATTAAACATTAAAAACACATCATTTTACAATTTATGCTTGTGTGAAGAAGACAAAAGCATCACAATTCTGATACATGATATTATACCATGTGCAAAATTCACTTCTGTTCACTGCAGCACACATTAATAGGTACACCAACATGACATAAGTTGAGTGGGTGGAAGAAACCACAAGAAAATTCTCAGCGGATATGTCGCTGCAGCACATACTCCTATATTTCATATACTGCATTTGCCAACGTGTGTACATTCCTCCTTCAATGAACTCTGTGTTTGTGGATTACAGCGCGATGTCCTTCTGCCCACTAAGATAGATTATTACGTCAACATGCTGCCAAGCCCATTTAGATGGAAATATGGCCACCATCTGTTCACAATAGACTGCTCCAGCTATTGCTACTCCACCTGCAGAGATGATGAAGATGATAATGTCAAAAGAAGGCTTAAAGAGTTTCACATAAAACAAACAACTTGAATGAATGTTACATAATTTACATACTTTTATTATTAAAAATATTAAATATACTGTCAATTACCAGCAGATTTGCATACTGGACTAGATTCTGTAATCTGACATTCCCTTTAGTCATGAATTCCATTAAGCCGATACACCTATGCCTTTCTAGCTAAGAGAAGTAAAGATGTCTCCTGTGAAAAAGGCCAATAAAAGCTGTAAAAATGCAGTTTACACAATGTTTTCAAAGTGATGGGAAACACGCTGGTGTGAGGTCTCTGGGATGCTTTGTTGGTGCTAACTTTAGATGTCTTTGGTATTGATCGAGGTGGGAGATGGAGGCCCAGCAGAGGATGCAGTGATGTTTCCTCCCAGACGGCTGTCTGTATGCTGCTTGTCAGCATCCATCATGCTGCTGAGGCAAGAAGCGCAGATACAAGACAGTGCTTTTTGAAGAGGACAGGAGCTGCGTCACTAAATATCACAATATTAAAAGACATTAAAGAAAGACATTCTTACATAAAAACTTAAGCATCTTATTTTGGGCTTTTATAAACGTTTTACTTGTTCCTTCCTGAATTTTGTGTAGGACTTATATTAGCATTTAGTCTTTTGACAACTTTATATAAGAAAAAAAGACTTCACATGTGTTTATGTTGGTAAATGTCACAAGAAACATTAATTAGGTTTATCAAAATGTTTTCAGTTCATGACAATATTTCAACAACTTCTTTTCATCTTAATTTCTTAATTTTAAAGCTGTACTAATCCATATTTTACATTTACAATTGCTCAGGAGACTGTATGTTGTGAATTAAGTCAAGTACATTTTATGCTTTTTAATGTTTCACAACAGCATAAAACTAATTACTTAATAATAATTATTTTTTTGTTTTTATGTTGCCTTCAAGAGGCTAAAAAATGTTGGTCTGCAGCCTCAGTATCAAAGCAGCAACAGCTTCTGTTCATCTGTCCACTCTGTCTGTCTTATCACTCTCTGTTCATGTTGCTGTCATGTACAGGACACTTGCAGGCCGACAGCTGGCGTCACAGCTCGGTCACAATGTATTTCTGACAATAACAGAAGGCTACACAAATAAATACAAACACATGTCACTGCAACACGATCAACAGTGGAATGTGAAGGACATCTGCTGTCACTTAGGTGTACTCAAACAGATGCTGCTGCATGCACATGCTAGCACTCACAAATTTTGCAGCTGACACAGTTCTTACAAAGTGCACCTGTGACTGGTGTGTTTGCAGCAGTGTAGCTGAACCCAGCAGGATAGAATTCATCAAGTAACCCTAAGTATTTCTTTATTGTTTTGTGATATCATTGATTAACAACGTAACAGACTGGGAGTGATAAACAATAATCTGTTTAATGTAACAGCGGAACACTAGAGAGTTAGTTGGCACAATTCAGTCATACTTTATCTACTGAGCATTATTAGCTGTTGTTGAGTGCTGATGTTTCAGAGGATTATGCTGTGATTGTTTATTTTAATAATTTACATGTTTAGCCACATGTGATTTAAATAATGAAGCTAAAACAATCACCACTGATGCTCTGAACAGTATACGCACTTTAAGAATCTCTCAAAAAGAATTATATGATCCGTCTGTAGTCTGTCTGTGGAAGATAACCTCTGTAGACAAAACACTTTCTCCTGCTGACACGTATCTTTTTATGTGTTTTGTCAGTGTGAAAGCACCCATTATTCATCAGACTACCTTGTGGCAAGAGCTTCCCAGTCACTTCAGCCTGAGTTCCCTTGTGTATGCCGATTGTTTTGTTTTGTTGTTGTAACAGTAGGAGTTGGAGGAGAGGCTGCAGTCTCACGACCCACTAAGCCCCATGACCAGTGTTTATTTCTGCTGGGCTCCGCCATTTATTTTCATGAGCGTATTAATGTCTATTTTGATATGCCTCTTGTGTGATTTTAGATGAGTCACTGGGGAGTGTGTGGGTACATGTGAGAACAGCCTGTGCCTGTGCCTAGGATGCACGACAGAGAGGGTTGCATGTGTGTGTTTGCGCATGTGTATTTGTACACACATATGATAATGAAGCCTTCGGTCTCACGCAGAGAGGCTTGCTTCCTTATCTCAACTTGACAACACCAGCAAGAAAAGAAGAATAGACTGTGCAAAAAAGTCGCTTGTGTCCGGAAATTCAAAAATGTGGGCTTTGTCAACATTACATAATAGTTCAGTTCTAATAATAATTCATGACTGCAATAAAACAAGCTTCACATTCAGTGCTTGTTCGGTGTTGTTTGTCTAGTCAGAAAGAAATAGCATGGAAAGTAGATTTGTCTGTACTCTAACTGTCCTTTGTGTGTCCCCCCGACTCTCACAGTGTCAGGCAGAGGTTAGACTGTCCCAGGGGGAAGAGTGATCTCTTTCAGGCCCTGACGAAAGGCCTTGCCTGCTGTCATCATCCTCAGTCATCATCCTAAAAAAACCTCAAAGACTAAAAGAGCTGGAATGACACAGCATTTTCACATCTTCCTGTTACTAATAGTTGTATGATGGTAGCCGTATCATGTGAACACGTCATGGAAGATGACTTTTGTGACATAGACTTATTTGTTGTTGGGTTTTTTTTTGCCATAATATAGTGTCAAGATCAGTGTCAGTCCACAGTCAACATAGCCAAAATGCTGGAAGACACATAATACAGGATTTTAGTATAGTAAATGTAACATGGACATTTTGTTTTAGTCAAAAGTGCAGTAATTCCCTGTAGTCTTGTCACCACACTGACAATGACATGTCAAATTTGGTTTAATCATTCCTGTAGAGCAGTGGTTCTCAACCCCTCGTCCCCTGTTGATTACCTGGATCAGATGTGTTCGGCCGATCAGAAGCCGTAAGAGCAGGGATAGTTGGAAAACAAGCAGGACAGATGCTGATTTGTTCAAGGCAAACAGTACTGAAATTCCACAAACACAGTATGTGCATCAGCAAGGAAGATGTTACGTGCAGTATTCAGAGAATTAACATACAGTTTAGTTACATTTAATTCTATTTTGATGAAGTACTTATGTTTTATGATAATACATTGAAAATATGGTATTTGGAAACACTTAAACTGAATCATTTATTAGTTAATTTTGATGCGTTTTAGCCTCACAACACTAAACATTCTCATCCTCTTGCCTCATGCAACCCTTCCTCACCTTTTGTCTAGTTATTGTCATTATTCTGAATTGTTTTTTCCTCAGCAGCACTTGACAAGACACAGACTGTCACTGACTGTGGACTAGTGTAATAACTGTTGAATATACAAAGAGTTTTTACCTGGGGATATGAATGATTAATGTGGCCAAGTGAAAAGACTCTTGTCACGTCTTCTCCGCTTTGCTTTATACTAGAAGGAAACTCAAACACATCAGGTCTTTGAACTGTTTTGTTGTGTGTAAGTATGTGTGGTAGATGACAGCAGAAATGAAAGTGTGTTGTGGAAAGAGACCAGAGCTGACTAAGACTGATGGTTTCTGTCAGGGACGACTAGAGGACGTTGCAGTCATTGTCATGATATTAGCAGTGACTGTAATCATTTCTGTCCTCTCTTTGTCTTTGTCTCTTACTCCCTTCCAATTAAAATATGTTTGCCCAGGCATGTTTTAATTCTTTGTTTAATTTTCTATCTTGTTTGTCAGCTGCTGAAAAATACAGAGTTAATGTAATAAGCCGCTCACTTGTCTCCTCTCTGCGTCCTTTGCTTCGAGCCATCAGGTACATCAGGACCGCTGCCCAGCTGACTGGGCTTCCAGGCAATGGATTGAAAGATTACTTGCCAAATATCGATTGCATGCAAGCGTTTGACCTCAACAAGAGCAGGCTAAGACTAAAAGCTGTTTGTCAAATTCTGCTAAAATATAAATTATGCTGTTCTTGGAATTTAATAAAATATTGAATCTGGATGATTAAGAAAACAAAAGTATCCCGATACAGCAAATGCCAGAAAGAAACTGAAACAATAAACGGTAGATAAAATTAAACAAGCCTTGATGCTTTCTTAGAATAAATTGTTGGAGCTAATAAATGTTCTACTTTCTTTCAAAGTGTCCATCACAGTTTCTGTTTCTCAGTTCGTAAAGAGCAGCTTTTTCCTTTTTTGCCGTCTAGTCTGAATCTGTTCACTAAGCCCACAGAATGCCAGCAGGAGATATTTCAACCTCCCCTCTTATTTAGTCTGTCCTTGAAGCACTGCCATCATCATTGTCTCAAGCCTTCAATGTCGTCCTCTGAGGAATTATGTGCTTGTCTGTCACTTACTCAATTTGTTTCTGCTTTATCTCTGAGCAAGACAGGAAGCAAGCTTCATTCACTGCCACAGTCAGTCAGCCGATATCTTCCATTATTTGACACATTTTATCAGCTACGAGGCAATTTAAAAAGAGAAAATATATGGAATAATTAGCAGATTATTACATTCTCTAACTAAAGTTCTAGTGTATTGTGTATCTTAAAAATTTTGTTTGGGTGCCATACATGTGCCACTGATTTGGGGGAAATGTGTGAATGTGGGAGTCAGAAGGAATGTATCTGATGGGAAGAACATTTTGTGGAGTATCCTGCAGGGTCATTAGTCACGATACAAACACTTAACTGTAACATCCCTGGTTTAACCTTGGCTGGGGATTCCACTGCATGTCATTACCACTTCTCCCATAAAGTCTCTCATTTCTAACTATCCCTAATAGTAAAGGCAAGCTGCCAAAATAGCACTGCAAATGATAACTAGATGATGCAATTTCTGAAAATATTACGTGGGAGAGCAGTGACGCAGAAGAAGAGACTCTGACCACTTATACGCTGCTGACCAATGAGAAGTTATTTTAAGATTGCATCTAAAAGTGCAAAAAAAGAATTAAGAAAAAAGTTGACATGAGTCAAAAGTGGGAAATGAAAAATAGAACAATTTAAGAAATAAAATAGAACAAAAGCAATAGATGAAAAATAAAAAATAAAAAAGGTTAACAGATGAATGACAAAAAGAGAAAGCATTAAGGAAATAACAAAGGTCAAAGGTCCTGTCACTAAGTTAAGAGGACATTAAACAAAAAAGAGGAAGCAGTTTAAAGCATTAGGTAGGTAAGTACAATTACCAAGATCTTAGTCATCAATTATAATTTAGATATGAAAAGCCTTTTCAGTTCATTAATTTGCTAGTCAAGTAACTTAGACAACGTTTCATGCTTTTATTTTGAAAGAACTTGGCTTAAGTATATGTGGATAATGGTGCGGTGTCGTTAACCAATCATAAGCATACACTAATTTGGTGTGCTACTTAAACTGCAGTGGAACAGAAACGCTGATATAAACTAAGAACAGTGATATAAACTAAGAAGCTACTCAGCTACAATCACAACAGCACCAGTTATAAACTGGTTCAGCTTCAGTGTGTTTTTGTTGGTGTACTTGAATTCTAGAGCTGCTTTACCTCTTGTTCACACAAGTACCTACTACATTCCCAAATAGGCAGGTCCCTTCCCGTAACACTAAATACTACAGTATATAGATTCTGAGCCACCCAGATATAAAGAAGCTGATCAAAAAGGGAAAAGTTAAAAGTGTGTGGACCCCTTTACAGTTGAAATCATGATTCTACGATAAACGATGATGATACACAAAGTTGATGAAAAGAGGAAAGATGATGGGATGCTAAATGATGATTCAAAGGAAAATTTAAGATGAAAAAAGAAGAATATTATAAAAAGTGTAAAAGATGAAAAGATGAAAAGTAATAGCCCACAGAGTCCAAGGAAGACAAATGCAAAAGGCGTTTCTACAAGGAACTGCTGAGGACTAGTAAACGACCGAAAAACGGGCGAAATAATATTAATAAAAAATGAATGCATTGTGTTCATGTCTTTTGCTGTCTTACACCTTCACATAAGCACTTGTGTAGCAGACTGTGTCCTATCCACAGCTAACAAGGGTCTTTGGAAGCAGGGTGGCATTTTGATTGATTTTATAACATTTTCCATTAATATTATAGTGATAGTCTGTTAAGAGTTAATTTATCCTTCATAGTCCTTCATATGTTTTTCTGTTCAACTCAGGATGTTCATTTATTGTTCCTGTAGCGTGCTCCTGGTCCTGAGATGGTGGGGATGGGAGTGTATCATTTTTGATACGCAGCAGTGTAACAGGTGGTTCCCTCTCACAAAAGTGCTGTGCTGTGCCTTCTTTGTGCATTTTAGTACATTTTAGTTCCTCTTATTTGATTAAAAACTGCCCGAAAGACCACTTTGATTGAATTTTGTTTATTCTTACCACAGTCAACATTGTAAGTGATCTTGTCAAAAGAAGTTTTCTCAACAAGTTGGGTTAAAGTTTATGGTGTAGAATATAGAGCCGGACTCATAATTTGCACTGCAATGGGAAACGATTTGCCAGGTTTTGTCAAATAAGTGATTTACCTTTGGTTGAAAATTACATATATGATATTGTATAAACAAGCAATTCACAGAGGATGTTGATGAGCATCATAATCAGAGGAAATAATCAGTGAGGAAAGGTGTGTTATTAAAATGTCTGAGGTTACATTTTATAAACCTTTTTTTATTCAAAATTCTTACAGTGTCGCAGATGAAAGCTTGTATATTATACCTTCTTTTGTAATGTTTTTATTTAACTGCGCAATGGACTGCAAGGGAGAAAAAAGCAAAAAGATAATGTTATGGAAATTATTTTTCTAATAGTAAACATGTAACACTGAACAGTGTTCATTTATCTGAATCTCTCTTAGTGTTTTATTTAACACTTTTGTGAGTTAAAAAAGGAAACTGGACAAAGTGTTAAATATTTAACTAATTTGAAAATGTTAATTAACTCTTCTGGTCAGGACTCAAGCAACAGAATTCAGCTGTGACTGATTTATAATGTTTTTGGCAGATCAGAAATATAAAGACATGCATTAGTCTGTCTGTGTCACTCAGAGTAGGACAGGACCACACATTAGCAATAGGATGATAAGCATATTTTGTGACTAACCCAAAATGAGCCACCCATTCTGAGTCAAGGATGACAGATTTGTTTCTAGCTTTGATGGGTCAGACCATGTCCCAGAGAATTTAAATTTGTGATCAGTTTCTCTAAACCTTTCGTCCAGTGACTAAAATCTCTGCTTTGTCCATATTTAGCCGCAAGACATTTTGTGACATCAAGGCGCTGATGTCTGGTGTAATGACGAGACACAGCCACATTAAGCACAATGTCATCAGCATATTTATGGAAGGAGATGCTGTGTCTCCTGATGACATCACCCTGTGGTAACATACAGAGATTAAAAAGT
>OMLM01014034.1:17136-59212 GCA_900302695.1 Helostoma temminkii | reverse complement strand
CTGTCACTATGTGTTAGTGTGAATATGTTGATGAAAAAGTGCACATAATGTTAGTTATTGACAGGCAAAATTTGCTAGCTAAAAGGTGTCGGCAAATCAAGCTCTTGTCTCATCTGTTTATATTGGTGTGTATAGGAGATAGAGGCAGATTATTTACTTGGAGGTGGGGTTTTTTTTGTACCTTTAATGTCAGGTATGTTAAATTGTATTTCAGTTTACATTTTGGGTAAATATGTATGTATGTTGAGCACCTTGGAGAGGAGCTGGAGCGGGAAGATTATTTACCTGGTGTTTTTGTTTGTACCTTTAATTTCAGGAATAAACAGAGATAAACTTCATCAGTAAAACCAGTGTCCTCATCTCGTTACATGGGCATGCTTCATACTTATGGTATGGTGTGCGTACCAGAGCAAAATTGCAACGGGACAGAGGACAATGCTAATATGAAGGTATGTTGAAATAATTTGAAGTATGAATTGGAGAAATAATTACAGCAAAATAATTTAAACATCTGTGATGGACTTGCGACCTGTCCAGGGTGTACCCTGAAATATGTATTTTACATATATTTAATACGCACAGCCTGCATTATTTGTCTGTGGATGCATTATATTACACTTCTGGTCTTGATTATAGGCTGTGCATGAATACTGTGAACCGCTTTGAATGGCCTGGTTTTCTGTTTAAATTGGTCATGAAATGCAATTTCATCTTCATTTAAAACACAAGCTGTTAACACACATACAATTACATGTGTTATATTTCAACACAGCTTTTAAACATTCACAGTGCTGGCAGAAAAAGTAAGTGAACCATGACAAAGCAGCCCAATACATCTCTCCAACTTACTGAACCATAAGGATAGTCATAGTGCTGCACGTTCTCCCTAAACAATCTTAGTTTCATCAACCCACAAAACATTTTCCTGTAGTAGTGATATGAATGTGCTCTTGGGCAAACATTTTCAAGAGCAGCAGCTTTTCTCTCTAGTGTCCTTCTATGTACATTATGCTCCACACAGGCTCAGATGATTCCTGCGGGCCTTCAGCTATTACTCTGAGTTATTTTCTTCTTCGTTGAGCATAGCGCCTTCGGAGTCACACATTTTTGATTTTGGAGTCATGCATAAGTGCTGGGAACTGTGGCCACACTACTAAATCTTGTGCATTTACAGACAGTTTGTCTAGCTGTGGACAGATGAATGTCTAATCTCTTTCCAACTGTGGGCAAATCAACAATTCTTGATCGTAAGTTATCTGAGGACTGAGCAACGTCCCCCATGTCTTCTGAACTACAAAGTGTTTGAGTGTTTTTATAATTCAAAGTAGCTTTAACCTAGATCTCCAATCATGTCTTTGAGAAACAGTTGTATCAGAGGGGCTTTGTAAAGTGTTTAAAAAGTAACATCTAAACTATATGATCAGGGTCTTCTCAGTTTGAGCATTTGAGTGTGTTTATGCTACAGACGTCACTTAGTGTCACTGTGTGATGTGGTAAATCAGTGGAATATAACTGTTCAAAACAAAATGCACACCTGAAATGGTATTAAATTTAAAAACTCTCATGCACTATATCTGGGGAAATAAAACATGTACTTATTGGGCAGTAAATATGCTCAGTAGAGTATTTTTAGAAAATGATATCTGGCTACTTGCCTGTCAGCCAGAGTCAAGAGTTTGGCTGGTGGCTGATTGTAATTTCCTTTCTCGTGTTTAAGGTTGAGTGAAGGTCACTGAGGAACACTTCCTTCTCTGTCTGTCCTCTCACGTTTCATGTCTCATTTCTGGCAGACCTTACACACCACTTCTTTATCCGTAGTTACGAAATGTGTACATCGATTACAAGAGCAGAAAACTTGGTTTTAATTGACTTTCATAAAATGAACCGTTGCTTCTCTATCAATATAGTGCACTCACTTTCTCTTTGGGAAAATAATAGCCAGGACTGACATTTTTATTTCCTGCAAGTCACGGTGTTACTATTTTTACACCTGTCTGTGCCTGTAGAAGCGTGTGTGTATGTGTGTTTGCAGGGCAGGTCGAGCAGTGGGAACAGTTAATGAGCAGAGTAAATGCAGTTTTTACCACATCGGCCCTGGTGTGGGATTGCTAATTGTACCGGCATAATAGACTGCTTTTTTTAACAAATACTGGTTCATCACAGTGTCTGTAGCTTCGTGTCCTCTGTTTTTCCAATAATTGTGCTTCTTCCTCTCTGTGTCTCTGTACCCTTCTGCAGTTATCCATAGCCTTGGAGATGTATGTGTCCATTGTACAGCTGCTGGCTATACCAATCTGCCAATGTTTTGTCTGCTGCTCGTTCATCTTTATTTGTTGTCTGTTGTTCTTTTCTCACTCCACTTTCCACTCACTCCAAATGGTGGAGGCAGATGGCCACCCACTCTGAGCTTGGTTCTGCTGGAGGTTTCTTCTGTTAAAGGGAGTTTTTTCTGAGTGCTGCTCCAGTAGGATTTATTAGGCCTCCTTTATAAATTATAATTGTGTTATAGTCTTTAAGGCCTTAAACATTACATTGTAAACTTGCTAAACTGCAACGGTAAGAGGAACACTTCCTTCTCCGTCTGTTAACATTAATGTTACAGCGTGAGGTAACAATAACATTACCTCACACTGTGATTGTGAGCTTTTTAGCATGTTAACCTGCTGATATTAGTATTCAGCTCAAAGCACGGTTGTGTCATACTACAGTTTAAGAGATGTGTTAATAGTTACACAACAAGTGGAGTTATGCATGTTTTTATTTAAATAAAACCAAAAGTTCTCAAACCTTTTGACAACAACACACATTAATTAACATCGCAGTGTAAATTTGTCAAATTTAACCAAACTGCAAATTTTTACTTGCAGCTCCTGGACAGAAAGATGTTAAACAAAAAACAAACATCAGGAAGTCCATAGACAACACATAACATAAACAAAATATAACAAAAACAAACACAGAAAAGCAGAACAACTGCCCAAACTAGGCCAACCCCAGAGAAGAATGCAGGAACAACTGATTTTCAGTTACCTTTGGCCCGTTTTTTGAAACTGTCTTCAGTAACTCAAAGCAGACTCAGAATAGATTGATAACATTACAGAGACAAAGTAAAAAGAAAAACACAGTATAACATAACATTATTGACACTTACACTACAGGTACTGTAACTTCACACTAATGTTACAGGTTTAACATAAGTTCAAAAGAAATACACTGTCATGGCTAATTTACATTTACATGTGGCACATGGCTAATTAGCATAGCATGCTGATACTTGCTATAGGTGTTATAACGAAAATAATCAGCTAAAATAATGCAAATACAGTTGGTTTACATGATGAATTTCAACACTAAAACAGCTCACACACCAGGAACGTCCCTGCTGTTGACCCCACTGATGAAGCCTCTCCTCCTTATTCCAGTGGTCCCCTAGCGACCACTCCCCCTCTTGTCTTGTCTCTCTATTACCTTTTTCCAATTGTATTTCCTTGTTATTTTTTTTTTCCATTATCCAGGAAAGCAATACATCTCTCTTGTTTCTCCAGTAGCAAAATTCTCATTCTCATGTTATTAAATCTGCCAGATCAGTCATTTCAGCCTCGTGATGTTTGGAAAGAAAAAGTTGACTGACCACATGAACGTTTTTGTGTGGTATTATCTCTATAGGCCACCTTAGTGTTTTTATTTTCATCACAGATTAAGTCAATATGGAAAGGACCATTTAATATCTTAAAAAAAACTAGCATGGCATCTGCAGATTTCATCAATTATTGTATCCCAACTTAGGCAATATTTTGTGAAATATCTTAGTGGTGATGATGATGATTTGATTTTATATCTACATTTTCCAAACCCTGGTTGAAAACTACAGTTTTCATGGTATCAGGATGTAAACTGGGATTATTTTTTGAAGTTATGAACCATGGACAGCTGTACTTGTGCCTGTTGTTTTCATTTTATTTCATTTGTTTTCATATACAGATGACAGTCTCATCTGCATATATTAGACAAGTATTATATGCTTTTTACATGCTATGCCCGTGGACTAGTTTGATGTATTTGTGTAAGTATCTGAATATCTGAATATGGTTTCCACCACTATATGAAATCAAACTCACACAGTCATCACTAATCACAAAGCAGCCAGAATGTCATCTTATTAGTTTAAAAATAAAATGAATCTACAGTCTTGCCTCATCTTCTCTCTCTGTGCAGGTTCCTTTCTTTGATCGTCCCATTTTATTCGTAGCGTTTTTGCAGATTTGAGGAGGTCAAACACAAAGTCAAGCTAATTGATTTGGTTTTAAATCCTTTCAGTGCATTAACTCGCCAGGCTGCCTTTTTTGAGTGTGACCTCCGAGCTGCTGCTTCCTAAAATCAGCATGAAATTAGTGGGGAGGGTGGTAAAAGCACAGACCTTGGGTAATTGCTGTATTTTGTAATTTGATGAATTTAAACACACTTAACAAGTGTAATATTATTTGAAGACATAATTGTATGGCATGCATCATTATCTGGATCTTCATGGCATTTATGACCATTTATTTCTAACACTTGAAGGTAATTAGTTAAATTTTTCTGCATTTTTCCTTTAAAAAATCTATTTCGGTTTCATTTTGGTATCTCTGGTATCTATTTAGTATTTTAGTTGTCGCTAACAAGGCACATAGTGCATATACTCTTCTTTCTTTGTGACAGGTTGGGTTTCAGGTGACACTGTATGAACAAAGTCGACTCCTTTACCTTAGGAGACATTACACCCACTCGAGACCCATCATCCTTTCTGCATGCAGGTTTTCTGCCTGCACAGTGTTTTATGTGTTTTGTCTCCTTGTGACAGTTTTTACCCGTCACCATATCTCCTCAAGAGGTCCTTCGACTGAACTCAGCTGTTGGAGTGCTACTTCATACACTTCCTCCACTAAATGCATCAGTTGAACTATTTTCAGCGCATCTGCCATGAATTCCCGCTGAAGGTTTGTGAGTGTATGTACATTTCTGTTGTACACGATAATAACAGCCTCATGAAAATAGATTTCACAGTATTAAGTATGTAATTTTCAACCTTTGTCCATTAGACTCATTTCACTACTTAGAAGTGCAGTGTGGCCACGTTTTTGTCTTAAATGCTCAGACACATCCACAACATGAAGATGCAGCTATCATCTGGCACCAAATCTTTATTTTTTGTCATGCTGGCATAACAGAGAGCCTTCATCCTATTTCATGGATGGTCACATCGTTTTAAATCTGGTTGTCTGGCTCCCCCTGCTGCTCAGAAGAGCCTATAATTGGGCACAGTTGCTGCTTTCTGTGGGATCATACTGCTTTTCTTTTTCACCTGCTAGGGAGCTGCAGTGCTTAGAAGCCAGGAATGGCCGTGGATGTCTTTTTTTTCTGCCCTTATCTTGAGATAAGAGTTGGTTATAATTACACAGCATAATTTCTCACCATAAAAACGAGTCTCTGGCTGTCCACTCTTCTGAGGTGCTGAAATAGCGGTTGGGACAAGGTAAATTTTCATCATTTTTTTTATTCTGAACTCCTTGAATACATCCGTTCAGTAGTTAGTTTACACTCTGCCTCCTGTAGATCCACATGGTGGTACTTTGGTTTGCTGTACTTTGCCCTTGAAATATGGGCAGGACTCAACACAGGAGGATCAACACAGAGAACCTGGTACATGTATTATTAAAGGTCTAATTACATGTCAAACATGTTGTGTTTATCTGTTTTTGTGAATAAACTCTATGTGTGATATTTGTAGCTTAAACAAAGCAAAGTTGTTGTTTAATTTCTGTTAGGTACAAATCTGTGTTCTGAATTCTTGACTACAACGAACATTATCAAGCATGTCTAAAATATCTTAAATAAATTCTAATTATCTTTCAAAAATAATATGTGCACTTTTAAATTGTTTCTATCTATCTTCTACACTAAGTTTTTCAATTTTAGCAAACTTGTAACTGAATGGAATACTTTTATGCAGAGAAAGAGGATATTTTCTACCAGAAGATACATAAACAGACTCAGCCAGAACTGCTGGTTAACCCAAATGAGAAATGAAACGGCGGAAGGTCTCAGTTAGATCAACACGTCATTCACATTTCCATTAAAAAGGAAAGTACATCACAGATAATTGCACTACTGTCCACATCAATCCCTTTCTCAAACTGCAGGTTATCTACAAATTGCTTCTAAACTGGAGAGCTCCAGTCATTTGGCAGTTGCTTCAGACTTTTTTCTTCTCCCCCTTTAATTACGTGCAGTGCATTTAGGTGTCAGCTCAGGTTTGGCAGTCTGTCTGCTGTTTGCTAAATAAAACATGAAGCATCTATTTCTGTCCTCTACAAAAACACTGTGCTGAGGAAGTGATGGTTGCTGTTGTTTATCTGGACTGCTGTCATGTCAGATATACACGTTACATAATTTGACGCCTGAGCTGTCATTGATGAACCTTGTGTTTTCTTCCACAACAGATGAAGAAAACACACCTGTTGCATAGAAAAGCTGTGTGAGCATCTTTTCTATATGATCATTTATAAAAGAAGATTTCATAGTGCTGTGATTATTGGTGATTAGCTGAAACTTTGAGTGCATGGATGCAAGAATGCACTGTAACTACTACTGTAAAATTTTGTAAAATATTTGCTGTACATTTTTATAGCCATATATTTTGTTTATATTTTGTTTTTTGTTTACATTAAATGACTGAAAAACAGCAATACTTTAATCTTGCTTACAGCTAATTTTTTTTTAAATAACATATATGCCGTAAACCTATATACTGCAAAATATTTTATGTTTTTTTATTACAAAGTTCAACTTAAAAATTACTGGCAGCTATGGGTGCCAGAATTTCATTGTAAAAATACAGTAGATCATATAAGGCATTACAGTTCATTGGCATTTTATAGTCAAAAGCTGCTTACAATAAATAGACAATTATTGTAAACTCAGATGCTGTGACTAAAAGTTCACAAAAATAAAGACACTGCTTTTGCCTTTAAGCTTTCTCTGCATTGATCAGATAAATTAATTATTATTAATAAATTGCCCTGTGTCCTGTCACAGGAGTTTTGGGATCTTGAAAAAACAACATACATAGTGAAATGAATACAGATCGTGAATAATGTTTCTACCTGCTCAAGCTGATTGAGAGTAAAGACTCACTGATTCCACAAATGATTAAAGAGGGCGTTAAACACAGTACAGTTTTGTTCCACAAAACTGAAAACAAAGTGTGCATTGTCACCAGTTGTACTTGAAGACTCACGAGTTGTCCATTAGGTGTTTGCTGTCCACTGGCATGATCCTCTCTGCAGCCAGAAAAACAGAAAAATGTTAGACTGGATCAATCTGAACAAGACTTTATCTTATCAAAAGCATCAAATTCAGTATTGTTTACGATACTCTGTGTTGTTATAGGAGTACTTTTACTTTTACTAGATTTTTTGATCCTGTACTTAGTACTTTTATGCGTCTAGAAAAAAAAGGGTTCTTCTACTTTAGTATTTTCTTAGGCAAGTACTTTTACATAAGCACTGACTGTGTGTACTTTAATAAACATGTCTTTTATGTATGATTAAGCTGTATTGAGTTTTACTGAGTAAAGTCTGACTTGTCCTGTGTCTACCTATTGTTTGCTACTCTTAAACACCTTTATAAAGGATCTGTGTTAACTAACTATAATGTTGTGTTTACAGTCCTAGAGAAAGTTTAATACTTTTATTATCATTTTTACAATCTTGTGACCATATACATTTTGACCTGATGTTGACTGTAGTTTTTAGGTAAAGCTTTGCCACGGCCTCCAGACTGTCCAGTTCCAGTCCTACTACAGATTTTACCTTCTTGATCAGCTTTGTATGTTGTCCTCGCCAACCTTGATACTGTGATAGAACAAACATATGATTAACATATTTTGCAAAGACGAAGCTCACAAAAGACGTTTTCTTTTTCTGGGTTTCATTTCAAGTCTCTTTCATGCCACCTCTCCAACACACAACAGCAAAGAACAGAGCACTCGCTACTGACTGATAGATTATAGAACATCTTCAGTAGCTTGTCACACACGTACAAGGAACAATTCTTCATAAGGAAGAACAGTCTGTCCTGTCCTTTCTTGTATACTGCATTTGTGTTGTTTGAATAGTCTAGTTTGCTGTTGATTTGGACTCTCCAAACACTCTCTATTGGATCCTCTCCTAGGAAGGTGAGAGGGACTGGGGTCTTCCTACTCTTTCTTTGGTTTTACTGCACATTAGCTTTAAGCAGTTACTCCTGCACCACTTGACAAAGCTCTCTGTCAGGGGTCTGTACTCATCATCCTTATCATTATTGATGCAGCCATCAACTTAGGAGTCATTGTAGTGGAAGTCCTGTGCTGCTCATTACCACCTCAGATACACAGCTAGTGTGAGCCACTCCACAGTGTAGTTGTGAACCTGTATTTTCTGCAGCACTGAAGGCACTTGAGAAGTCAAAGAACACGACTCTTACAGTGCTGTCCTGCGTCTCTAGGAGGGAGTACGCTTTGTGCAAAAGGAAAAGGATGCCACGTTCTACTCCAATGTGTGACTGATAGTGTGCAGGTAGTCTGACACCTGGGGCCTTAGGTGCTGCAGACCCAGTCTCTCAAATGTCTTCATGACATGTGATGTTAGCACCACAGATCTAAAGTCAAGCAAGCACTCTCTGTACTCTATTTTGGCTGCTCACTAACACAGAAACACCTCACATTTCCCATGATAATCTCTGGGAGAAAAGGTTGTGATACTTCATTCCCGCTCTACACCCCCTTCTACATCTCCTCAGATTCTGTGGAAATTCAGGTTTCTTTTCTAGAAGCAGACTTTTAGTCTGTAAAGTTCATAGTTTCTCCCTTATACTAGTCCAAAGTCTTCACAGGCTTAGGAATTAGTATATTCTAATAGTTTCACATTTCTGTCAGTTATTAAAGAAAACACAACTTCACTTGTGACAGTTTAGAAAAACCCTTCTTATAAAAAGAGCTGCTGTAACTGGCTTCTGCCCAACAGAACATTTTTAACTTCAGTCTTGTTTGTTCATTAGCAAGTGAACATTTATTCATGTATGATCAATATTTATTCCTGCATAATTATTATTATTTGTACGGGAATGTATTAGGGAACACACACATATACAGTATGTGATTATATATATAAAATTCAGCATACATTTATTGATAGGTGAAAGTGTTAAGGCAAACATGGATGCATGCTATTGTCACTATTATGCTTTTACTTACCCTTTTTACTTTTTTCTTTTTTTTTTTTTTACAAAAAATGACTCAGTGTCTCAGTAAAGTAAAAGCAAAATAAAGTAACTAATTGGGGGACAAAATTGACGTATTGAACTGAAATGTTTCTCCAAGCAGGGAGGAGAAGCAGCAGCTTTCTCACCCGATGTTCTTGAAAACATAAAACTCGCTGCCGAGGAGCTGCGCGCTTTATCCAGACATTACGGGAGGAGTCGCCAGGTAAAGGTGCAGGTGATTGACAGGTGAGAAGAGTGCCGCATCAGGACAGACCGCGAAAGCAACGGAAAGTATAGACTGGATTGTTTCATGAGCCAAGGGTATGGATGTGAGGGACCGAAAGCAACATTAAGGTAAGTTAATTAATAAGAGTATTAATTTGAGTATCAGGGAAGTATTAAGTACTATGGACGTGATGGAATATGATCCTCGCATCGTTTATTCGTCACTCAATGGCTCATTAGCTCATTCGTTTTTCGACAAGTATAGAATAGAGGAGCATAGTTCATAAGTTATAGCTTCTTACGGCTAAAAAGTATTCAAAACATTTATTGAAATAAAAGTAGCAATACCACAGTAAAAGTCCTGTATTCATTATGTTACTTAAGAAAAGGTATCATTTTTTATTTAACGATCTCAGCCGCATTTTTAATAATCATAAGTATTGAATCTAAACATTTGGATAACTTTAGCTACTGTTGGATAATTTCACACCAGATATCAGTAAAGGTTTGTGATTATACTCTATTTAGTATCATTAATCTGATTCTGAAAAGAGGTGTTATATAAATGTAGTGGAGTAAAAGTACAACATTTACCTCTGAAATATAACAAAGTTAAAGTATTAAAATACTTGTGAGGTAGAAACCCCTCAAAAATGTCCTTAAATACAATACTTATATGTAAAGTAAATGTTCTTAGTCACATTCCAACATTTATTTAAAAAAAATCCAAGAGCAAGTTAAACATTTAACAGCAGTGATGGTAGAAGCAGCACACACAAACTCAATACTGAAGTAAAAGTGAAAGTACGTGTCTAAAAAAGTGCTCCACTAATGTTAAAGTAGTAGCGCTGCTGAAGTATAAGTACAAAAGGACCAGTGCTCCACTAAGAAATATTTTCCTCTGGGCATCAATAAACAGTATAAAAAGTTTTGTTATTCTGTCCTTTTCAATGCTTTCAATTATTATCTTCTTAAACCACTCAACCATCAGCAGTCAGTCATCATAAACTTTGTAAATAAACCAAAATTGGGCAATTGAATCATGAACTGTATCTTTAATAAAGACTGGGGGAAATCTGATTAAGTGATCACTTTAAAGGTCAAATTTTAAATATGCTAAAACAATAAATAACCAACAATTCCCCTCCTTCAACCCATCAGGACATTTATGGAGCTGTGTAGTCCCAACATGAGTGAGAGTGGAAGCTCTTTGTGCCAGATGAAGCAGCTTCCCTCCCACAGCATTCCACTTTGTCGCCTTCAGGCCAGTGGACACCACATGCACAACCTCCCCCACCTCACCCATCAGCCATGGGTCAACCACCCAGCACCTGCTGTCGCCACCGGCACGGCCGAGGCTGTCAGACACAGGGTAAAAGGATCCACAGCAGGGAGGTGTAGCAACCTGGAGTGCGCAGCATCCAGACTGGGAGAGGAGGCAGCTTTGGCCTGCGGCATCTCCACGGGGAAGGTGGTGGTGACAGGAGGAGGAGGTTACTTTGGCTTCAGGCTGGGGAAGGAACTGGCCAGTCAGGGGATGTCAGTGATCCTTCTGGACCTGAATAAACCTCCCTGTGAAATCCCCGAAGGAGCAATCTTCTGTCAGGTATGGCACAGTGGAGAGGGACCTGGAAATAATTTATCGTATAATTTGACCATGAATGAGACAATATGGACCCAACTCATACTTTTTCAGCATAACTGTTCAGGACACATAACACATAAATAATTATGCAGCCATACATCTATCGTTATAGTTTTTTCTGCCCAAAACTGTCCCTCCCCTGACAAACAATCATCTGAAGTAAAGGTCTAATGCATGTATGATATTTAACTGATCAACAAGAGGCTTGATGAACAAAACTGCAATTCCTTTTTACAAACCTATAGAAATCATTCATTCATCTTCTATACCGCTTAGTCCCCGCAGGGGTCACGGGAGTGCTGGAGCCTATCCCAGCCAGCTTACGGGCGAGAGGTAGGGTACACCCTGGACAGGTCGCCAGTCTATCGCAGGGCCCTATAGAAATCATCTTCCTGTTAATCATGAATCAGAGACATCCTCTTTTTTGGTGGTGGTATGACTGTAAAAAGTATTTTTAAAATTACCTACAAAACTGAAACTAATTTTATTCACCAAGTTGTTTTTCAGTTGCTCATTTTCAGTTAACTAGCCCACCTGTGTGTTACATTTTCCTTAAAGACATGCAGGGAAATCACGTAAAAGTTATCTAATAGTGTTTCCTCACATTAATTTTTTCTTTCTATCTTAAATCTGTTTACTCACCGGTGCTGACTGATTCTGCAACATGTACCACCTTATATTCATTGTCTGACCTCTTGTAGTGAAAGATTTAGTTTGGGTAATTAATTATTTTTTATTTTATTTTTATAAGTATTTCTGTGCATTATTGCACATGGCTATTTTGTGTATTGGATGGAAACAGACACACTTGAATGATCTACCTTGAGAGCACCAGCTGTGATCTGGGTCATGATTCAAGTCTCACCTGTAGACCTCATGGCACACAACATACCTTTGTTAATCATAACTGTCCTTTTATTGGTTCGCTGGGTTTACACCACCACACAAACTGCTTTGTTTTATAATAATTTTCTGTTGAAATAACACAGTAAATGTGCTGGTGTTGATAACACATACAGAAGAAGTGTCTTCTGTTATGGTTGGGAATAATTAAGGCAAATATCCTCAGAGTTTGCAATATTTTTTTCTCTCTTACAGAGTGACATCCGGGACTACTCTTCCCTGTATAAAGTGTGTGAAGGGGTTGACTGTGTATTTCATACAGCATCTTATGGCATGTCTGGACCAGAACAGGTGACTTTATATTTCTTTATTATCTTCTCATCATGTAATCATTCAAACAAAAGTCACAGAGACAGAGCCCGTTGTCACAGAATGTTAAAACGCTGCAAGTTTGGAGCCACAGAAAATAAATGTTATATTTTAATGTCAGGCAAGATTTAATATGTTCTCATGATCTTAGTCTGTTTTCTTTCATTCATTCAACTCTTTGAATTGTGTGAATTGTGTTGAATTATAAAATTGTGCGATTACTGATTTCCAACAACGTGGCCCACCAGTGGCATTTATTGACCAGATTTGTCATCTTTTATTGCACAAAAAGATTAATATAAGACATGTTGAGTTAATATAACTCATGTTGGATGTAGTTAAAGCTACACTATGGGTAGTTATACTCTGGCTCGTCCTTCAGGTAGTAGTCTAGAGTTATTATTAATGTTATAATATATGTTATAAAACGTACATCTCCACGAGAAACAATTGGCCTTTGCTACTTGATTAGAGTGTTGAGCCTGACTCAAAAACCTTTAGAAGGGAAAATCTCTACAATACGGGCAGACTGTTCAATAAGTCTCGATCACACAGCCCTTTGACAGCACTTCTACGAAATGACAGTTTTCTGTCTTTATTTCCAGCTGAGGAAAGAGCAGGTGGAGTCAGTCAACGTTGGAGGGACTAATAATGTCATAAAGGGTAAGGCCACATTGAACAATTCATGCTCTACACCATGGATCTCACATACACTGTGATGACGTTGGAAAATACTTCTAATAATGTGATGGGCACAAAATCACTGTTTTCATCTATGCACTATCCTAACCACTTCTCCTGTTATGGGTCAGGGGGGTGCTGGAGCCAATCTTGGGTGAGAGGCAGGGTAAGAGGCAGGTACAGGGATAAGTTGCTAGTCTTTCACATGGCTGACAATTCACAGTTCAATTCAATTTACACTTACGGGTAATTTAGAGTCGCCATTTAACCTAACTGCATGTTTTTGGATGGTGGGAGGAAGCTGGAACCCCCTGGAGAAAACCCACACAGACACAGGGAAAGCATTCAAACTCCGATAATATGATAATATTGTGCAGAAGTCACAGAGAAGCGCAGTAGTGCAGATTGCTGATCCCTCATGTTGGCATATTAGCTTCACACACAGTTTCACACTTGATTTTAAGAATAAATCTTATGTTTAGCATAAACAGAAGAAGTGATTATAGAAGCAAAATGTGTTTCAGTGTTCACAGGCTCAAGTAACTTTAACTATGAGACAGACTTGAAAAAAGTGCGAACCTATGATTTAATGATGAGATGGAACTTGGGAACATTAATCAGTTTAAGAAATCAGGTTTAAATTGATGTTGTGCAGCCAGATAACAGCTATTTTTAATTTCTACACTCCCATATAAAAATCAGTATAGTCACAAGATGTTATTTTGTGCTACAACTGCTCTGTTCTGTGCCATCTTCTCTCTTTCAGTGTGTAAGGAGAGGAGCATCCCCCGGCTGGTGTACACCAGCACCATCAATGTGGTGTTCAATGGGAAACCAATTGAGGACGGTGATGAGGCCTCTGTGTCATTTGTGCCCCCTGACATGGTGAGAAAAAGATCAACTGCAGTATTACTAATGAACTATAAAGGCAAATCAGATTTTACCCATTTTATTATTGTAAATGTCACATCTCCTTTATTTTGCCATGAGTCGAAATGAAATGAAATGAAAACCCTAACAATTTAAGTTATTAGGAGGAAATCATAAGGCATTTGCTGCATGTTTTTGTCTTTTGCAGCACATTGATCACTACTCTAGGACTAAGGCGATTGCAGAACAGATGGTCCTCTCAGCCAACGGGCGCTCCCTGAAAGGTGTGAGATGATCAGTGTGTTTAGTGATGCCATATAAAGACGCATAAAAAGGATGCAATCAGAGAAGATTGCAACCCTAGCGTCTTTAGTTTCTGTGTAAAAAAGATTTATTAAAGAGACTAAAACAATGGTTGCCATGGAAACTCAGTGTACCTAGACGAAGAGCCAAACAAAACAGTAGCAGTTTGCTGTGCAGCACTCATGTGACTCCGAATTGTCTCAAACACACATAAATATACATGCTGGAAATTTAATACATTATAATGAGTTTCATGCTCCACTGCGTGGTTTATATTAACAAACCTCTCATACGCTCCTTCAGAGTAAACCTACACCTTATCATCTTATACATTTAATCAAGCTTTGAGCAAGTAGCTGTATCATTACATACTGCAGGTTAGAGTTCATGTATCGGCTGCAAGAGGAGGAGTTTCCACTGTCTGAAAGGCTGATGGCAAGGAAGCACAAATACTGTACATTTACTAAGTATTCTTCTCATGTGTACATTACACTTTACTTGAGTTATAGGTTGAGACCATTGTACTCAACCCAACTAGATGTTACAATATATATATAATATGTATATATGTGTTTTTACTTGTGATAGTAGTGGTACAGTACATTTAGCTGATAATATGCAAATACGATTAGGTTACTTTTTCCATCAGTGCACCTCAGTGTTGAAATAACAGACCAAACTTCTGCTTTAGTTTTAGCTACATGTACCTAATAAGCTGATAACTGAGTGTGTGGTCAGTGAATGTGTTCATTGTGTGTCGTGAAGGTGGAGGCTTGCTGCGGACCTGCGCTCTGCGGCCCTGTGGCATCTATGGACCAGAGGAGAGAAGGCATCTTCACAGAGTGATGGTGAGAGAATATATACTGTGTTATGATGAATTCCTTTGTGTTGGCACTGGAAAAAATGTATATCTTGCAGTATCTGTTGCCTCCCTGGCAGAATGTGTTCCAGCCTGAAGAGTTTACATTATTGATGGAGCTGGTCAGGCATCCAGTTACAACATCCTTTTCTTCCAGTCTTTCCTCTATAAGGCAGCAGTGCAGCCTGCAGAAGGGCTGTTATATTTTGGGTCTGGTTATATTTTGGGTTTTTCTTTTTTTTTTCATTAAATGTTTCCGCATAATCGATACATTTGGTATAAAGTAAATCAATACAAAAACATGAGTCTAAAATAGTATGTTCAAAAGTTTTTGCACCAAAACCACAAACTGTCCAATCTTATGATTCCAAATTATTTGTATGATATATTTTGATATCTAGAGGCGTTTAGGTTTTAGTTGACTTTTGTCCACTTACTATACATGAATTTTGTTTTGATTACCACCTGTTAAACTATGCATTACCCAAAAATGCCTCAGAAATCAGAAGCAACAAGCAAGACATTTATTATCAGTTTCTCTCCCTGTTCAGGTGAATGTGGAGCGACGTTTTTTTAGTTTCAGGTTTGGGGACCCCCAGGCGAGAATGAACTGGGTACATGTCGATAACTTGGTGATGGCTCACACGCTGGCAGCTGAGGCTCTCACTCTGAAGAGGAGCTGTGTCGCTGTGAGTTACACCTCCACATCCATGAATATATGTCATCGGACTTGTACCTTTAAGAATTTTCACACAGACTAAATTAGACCTAATGTATTATAGTGGGTTATCTTTAATATTAATGATAAACTGAAGGCCTTAAGATTAAATGTGATTGATCCTTCTGTAAAAGCTCTTTTAGTCAAACTTTCTGTCATTCAAATCAAGAATTAGGACCAGACAGACTCAGCTCTCATCTACTGCGGCTTCTTTCATAGTTGAAAAAACTTATTTCCAGTTTGTTTGTTTTTTCAGTTTAATTTCTGTTGTTTTGCAGAGTGGACAGGCCTACTTCATTAATGATGGCGTTTCAGTCAATCTGTTTGATTGGCTGACACCTTTGGTGAGTTACTATCCACAACCTTTTACAATTTGCAAGTAAATTCCATGGACACATCAAATTCAACAAATAATAAAGTACGAAGAACACATAAAATGTGTTCTCAAAAACCTTCACCCACATCTGCTGTCCTGCTGTTGTAAAGGCACACCAAATATGTATTAATCCATAACTGGAAATACAGTGGTGTAGTGGTTAGCACTGTCGCTGTTCAGCCAGGATCTTTCTGTGTGGAGTTTGCATGTTGTATGTGTGGGTTCTCTCCGGGCACTCTGGCTTCCTCCCACAGTCCAAAGACATGCAGTCAGGTTAACTGGAGACTAAATTGCCCGTAGGTGTAAGATGAGAGTGTGCATGGTTGTTCGTCTATATGTGGCCCTGCGATGGACTGGCGACCTGTTCAGGGTGTACCCTGCCTCTCGCCCGTATGATAGCTGGTATATCATACCCTACCACCTACCACATTCAGAAGATGGATGGATGGAAATAGTGCACTATTGACACTACTTAGATCTAAATTTCTAAAAACTACTACTACTACTACTACTACTACTATTTTAGAAAATAACTACTTAAAATGTAACTTAATTAAAGGTGAAAAAGCATGGAATTGACTTCTCAGACAGAAGGTGTATGAAGAAAAGTGTATGGAAGGTGGATGATGATGATTAATGATGGTATTTGTTGAGACTAAAGACTGAATGACAGTAGCATTATTGTGTATAAATATGAGATTTTTAAAGCTCTAATGATTTCAGTCAAAACTAAGTGGAAATTAATTCCCTTTGCATCATTTTGTTCTACTGCAGTTCGAAATTCTGGGCTTCAGCAGACCCTTAATAAATCTGCCTGTTTCACTCGTCTATTCAGCAGGTAGTTGTTTTTTTTTAATATCTCTTATAATTGTTTAAAGAGTGATGTGTTTTAGCTAACTGTAACTCCTTGGTTTTTTTTGTTCTCTTTTTCTAGCCATCCTGGTGGAAAATTTGCATGTAGCTCTCAGACCGGTGATAAAAATACCTCTTCTTTTTACCAGAAGTGAGGTAATTTGAAACTATTTTTGTTCTAATCTTTCTTTTCTGAGCATGTTCTTAATTTGTTTTTTGAATTGCCATGCTGCACCTGAACTCACACTATCTGTGTGACCTGACCAGATGTATTATGCAACATAAAGACGTGACACTAAAGCACTGAAAGTTACACACTGTACAGCTGTGTGTGGACAATGCATGCATATGTAACTGCCTAATTGAGAAGATATACTGTGTGTAGCTGATTAGGTTACCTACTCTCTAATGAGAGCAGTAGATTCTTGTTCAAGTCTCTCCCATAACATTGAAGACAGACTTCATTAGGGCAGGTATTTTCCTATCAGTTCCCCTTGCTCTCCCCTTCCTCATCTGATTCAATCTCAAGTGCATAATTACAAAAAAAAAAAAAACTTTGAATGAATGCAAAACATTAGATGATAAAACCCCATATTTCATGGTCACTTTATGACTTTTAACACTAGCAACTGGTTTGTAGTGCTATAAAAAAACACAATAAATATCCTATATCAGGCTGAGGGGAGCCTTTGTGATACATCTTAAGGAGCCTGTGTCATGGCCTCTAAGGTCCTCATGAAAGTGTGATGAGGCCGAAACCAAACCTGAGCGCTAGGGGCCTGCACCTGGAGCTCATTCTGTCAGACAGCTGCCAGCCGTGGGATCGATGATTGTCCTGTGAATAAAACATAAACCGTTGAGAGTCAGAACAGGAAGTTCAGAATGGAGTTTACAGGAAGTGACCTCAGGACGTTCACTGTTGTCATGGTGAGCAGAGTCAGGCAACCTCGTGGCTGGACTCAGATGATCCTGCCAGATCTCAGATTAAACCATCATGTGGGGTGCAGGAAGGGCTTCCACAGTGTGGAATATTTAGTTTCAAATGTGAAATCATCAAAAAACAAACAAACAAACTAATACACACACACATTTTTTTGCTATATCAGTGTTGAGTAAGTTTAAATGATAATTCTGACGATCAACAAATCCAACAACAGTGAGCTGAGAAATATTATTGTGTCCAAATATACAAATGATACAAATAATTTCTTTGTGCATTAATGCTTTGTTTTTGTCCAAAATCTGTTAAAAACACAAAAATGCACCAACTTGGGCATGTAGTGTCACTAGAGCACCAAACGTGTATTAAAAGAAAAACTACAATATCAAGCTGTTTTATGAAATCACTCTATTGCAGCTAATAAAAGTCATACCAATGCACAAGTCTTATTAATGATCCAGGGGTAAGTACAACACTGTTACCAAACAAGGGAGCAAAGAAACAGTTTTGTTATTAGAGAAATTACTGTTGATAACATTAAAAACATTGTGTTGTCAAGCCTATTTGCCAGCAACCAGCTTTTTTATGATTTGTTTAGTTTGTGTGTTATTTTATTTCATTTTATTTTGTTCCTAGCCAGATGCTAAAAAGGCGATCCTACATCACTACCATGAACCTTTCCAATTCTATCATCTATGTTGTGATATATTTTCCGATTTATTTTATAAAGGAAAACTGAGAACAATAAAAAGCTACAGCTGCCAGGGGGATATTTATTTGGTCAGGGTAATTGTCAGGTCAGATGGGATTGGAAAGACTCAGCAGTTTGTGCATGTAGTGTTTCTAACAATGTTATTTTGGCATATCAATATGCACAGCTGTGCATGAGTCACACAGAAGATCTCCTAAGATCCTTTTCAGGAGATGTGTGTTTAAGTTGTTTGGCGTCATAAGAGCAGAACTTACTCATGTATGTGGATGAAAATGTGTAAAATAGCTTTAAAAGCTCTTTTTGGTTGACTGGTATCTGAACTCTTCTATCAATGTGTGTACTTCACATGCAGACACTTTATACCAAGCCAGTAAGAAGATGCAGTAACTTGAGGCATCCATCCGTCACAGCCTATCAGAATATAAAACCAAGTTGATTAAACTGTGGCTAATTCGAACCATTAACCTGACAGAATCTTTAAATTGGGCTGTTTGGCCTTGAGTCCTGTACAGCAGCTGGAGCCGATTCTGAAGATGATTTCTGAATAAATGTGTGAAATTATAAATGCTTCATCTTCCGCTGCAGGTAAGAAGCATTGCAGTAAGCCACACTTTCAAGATTGACAAGGCCTGTAGAGAGCTAGGTTACTCTCCGAGGACCTACAGTCTAGTGGACTCTTTGGAGCTGTACCTGAAGTCCCATAGACCTCGCTGCAGCTCATCTCGTCTGAACCTCTCCTGCACCTTCAAGCTGCCTCAACACCTCATCCTGCTGCTACTGCTGAGTCTCAGTGTGGTGCTACTGATGCTCTGCTGCATACTGTGTCACAATTAAACAATAGTCTCTGTACTGGATAGAGAGCTGCACTATAGGCTGCCTCAGGCATTGTGGTTTTAAATCTGACATTTTACCTGTCTGTTAGTAAATTAAAAGTTTTTCTTAGATGTGGCAAAAATGTATTTTTCCTATATGGTGACGTGTGTGCATTCTCAACACGAATGATTAGTATTAAAAAAACCTAATAAAACATACCCTAAAAACTCTTCAGAATACCAGATTATGTAATTTCATGTAAGCACATGCATGTTTGTTCTTCTTTCTGATGTCAATATGTGCATGTATGATTTTAAAATGATAAAACCACCAGGCTGCTGGAAAAGTATTAAGGCTGACCTAGGTCTCTCTGTGGGTTAAAGTTAGGGTTAAAATATACTTAACTTTGAACTTCAAATGTTTAAATTTTTATTTATAGCATGCTTCCAGTTTATATGATAAAAATGTATTAAGATGTACACATATTTTGAGTTTGATTAATAATTAAGTGTATAATTAGTAGTTTTGTACACTTTTGAAATAAAAGCATTAATGATGAATGCCAATAGACACTGTGTATCTCCAGTAATTAATTTCCCTCTGCCCAGAAAGAAAAGTGTCAAAAAATCTATTAAATGAATTAGAAATGTTTTCAACACAAGATGCTGTATTTGAGGTATAAGCTGTTTTTGTGGACATACTGGCTGCCACAAGAGGGCGCACAGGTACCGTCAAACGTTTTTCCCTGCTGTATATTTTAATCTGTCGTAGCCAAATGAGCCACACATACATGAAAACGTAATATAATCGCTACACTTTGAACACGTAACTGCAGACACGCTGGTGGTAAACAAGGCCTCAATAAAATAAGGAAGTGTTGGCAGCGGTGGGATTCGAACCCACGCCATCGAAATGACTGGAGCCTAAATCCAGCGCCTTAGACCACTCGGCCACGCTACCACTGAACAAATGCGTTCACGTTTGCACTTAAATTATCAGGATTGAAATAGCGTACTCTGTACTTTATGTATTTATATTACAAATACTTACTTTATTATTCTTCAGAAATTACTAACTTTACGCGTGTGTATCACTGCATGTGGCTTGGCCTCAGAGCACTATTGACTTCCTCCTTTTGCAAATGATTCATCCACTAGGACAACAACGTGTTTTCCGCAGTATTTAAGCTGTTGACACCATCAATGTGAAGGTCTAGTCCACAGTTCATTAACAAGCTGTCAGAGGTGCATGTAAAGAAAATGTATATTGTAGTAATTTATATAAAAATAAGGGTCAAAGATATCTACTACTGAGAGGAAAAAAAGAGGAACTTGTAGTTTTTAACCTCTTCATCTTACGGATGGTTTAATCATAATGATACATCATATTAGTTCATTTTATACAAATGACAAAGTGACAAATTATGATTTTGCCTTAATACACCACCACAATGGATTTGAAATGAAACATCAACATGTGTTTAACTACAGACTTTATTGTAAGAGGTTTCACTAAAATATGGCAATTACCGTTTAGGAACTGAAGCCATTTTAAACAGAGTACCTCCATTTTCATGGGCTCAATAGTATTTGGGCAAAGTGACATAATTGTGAATACTTTCATAATTTTAAAATTTGGATAAAAGTCATTTGCAGTCAATGATATCCTGAAGTCTGGAGACGATGGAGATCAACCAATTTTTGTCCCTGGTGATACTTTGCCAGGCCTTCACTGCAGACGCCTTCTGGTGCGGCTTGTTTGTGTTTTTTCTGCCTCAGTTTTGTCGCCAGCAGCTGAAAAGCTCCTCTACTGAGTTGAGATCAGGTGACTGACTGGGTCATTAAATAATATTCCATTTCTTTGCCTTCAAAAAGTCTTGAGTTGCTTTTGTAGTATGTTTAGGGTCATCATCCATCAGCACTGTGAAACTCTGTCCTTTAGTTCTATAGCATTTGGATGAATGTGAGCAAAGAGTATAGCAGAAGTAGTAGTATAGTGTATAATTCATCTTGCTACTTCTGGCAGCAGTCACATCACCAATAAAAACCAGTGAGCCTGTTCCATTGGCAGCCATACATAACACTGCTTCCACCAGGTTTGACACGTGATGTGGTCTGCTTTGGATCATGAGCTGTTCCTGTACTTCACCATACATTTCTCCTCTCATCATCCTGGTACAAGTTAATCTTGATTTCATATGTCCAAAGAATCTGATGCCAGAAACTGACAGGCTTTTTTAAGATGTTTTATGACAGAGTCTAATTTTGCTTTTCTTGTTCTTGAATGTTACCAGAGGTTTGCACCTTGTTGTAAAGCCTCTGTATTTACATTCATGAAGACAGTGATACTAATCTATCTAAAATCTCCTGAGTGTTCTTGACTTCTGTGAGATTGTAAAGTGGTTTCTGGTAGGGAAATATCTTCCTCCAGGCTCTGGGAAAGAGCTGCAGGACATGTTGGTATTTATACAGTTTGAAATGAGAGAAAACGGATATATTTCTTGTCAGAAATACAATCCATGAGCTGCTGTGTGTATTTTTCTGCAAACAAGCTCATGCAAATAATAAGTAAATAGTCTGTTAATAATAATTAATGCAATTATCTATTTTTTCTGGAGCACCAGACAAGAGTAGCTGTGGTGCATGGGTGCAAATCTCCTGTGCATTTGAAGGCAATCTGAAACCAATGTGGGACTGGTGGACCCTGCCACTGACTGTGAAAACCACTTTACTGATAAGCTCTGCTTATCGCTTTGCTGATACCTTTGTAAGACTTCTATGCTTATGGTCTTAACAATACTTTTAGGAGGTTTAATCGAGTTGAGACTTGATGAAAGCAACATGGGGAAGTTTGAGTTATGTCAAAAACAAAACCCCATTAATTAGTGGATTACACTAGAAGACAGAGGTCATGGGGTATAAGGAGAGCTCTGGGTTCTGCTGTAGAGAAAATGCTTCACTGTAGCTGTGCGTTTGTTGTTATGGATAACCATAACATTTTCCATCTAAGGAAACTTCATGAAGGGAGGGCAAGTCAAATCATCTCAGTACAAAGAAATGTGGTAGTGATATTATCTCTGTCAGTTTTTGCACGTATGCATGTAAAACAAGCTTGTTGACGATTGTGACGCTGTTGTTTTAGACAAAACACACAATATATGCAACAGGTCAGGCATCACTAGAATTTACTGGTTAGCTGCAAACAAAAACAAGTTAGTTTTACTTTGACCACTTCCTGACATCAGTGAATATAACACGACAGCTTACTGCTAAATGTACCCAGTACACCGTTTTAGTAAGTAAGCATTAGTAAGCATTGCCCAAGAAACTTCTCTCTCGTTCACATCACATCACAATACAAAAGAAATGACAACCATCACACTACTGTGCGTGTAAGCAGTGCAAAGTTTGACATTTTTTCAAAACATGACTCAGATAATAATTTAAACTATGATGAAATAGTTATTCCAATTACCGGCTACTGACGTCTTTCTGATGCTTATGCAAGTTCAATACAATTTAAGTTTATTAGAGCAGAAAATGACAAATTAGTATGAGGCAAACGAAACTGTTTTGAAATGAGGAGACATTTTTTGTGCCTTCCATTTACCTGTGTTTTTCTCAATTACCTGCGTCTAACACAATATTTACAACAGTGGAAAAAGCACCTCAGTGTACATTAAATTTCACTTCCAGTCATTTGCTGCCAGCTAATCTGAATATGCATCAACAAAGAAAATAAATAATGTTATTCTTAAAAACGTCTGTCAAATAATAAATAAAACAAACTCATAAAAAGAGCAGAGCCGTTATGGATCATACGGGCAGAGCCCAAGCTGCATATAGACATGAAAACAGGGTCCATTAATTCCTCTGGTGACACATTGACGACCTTCAACCTACTGAACCTACTATTACCAACTTATAAAAAACCAACTCAAACTACCTGCTAAGCTAATTGCCCAACTTTTGAGTCTTAAATAATTAGCTACAGCTACAGTTTTTCATCCTATTACAACGTTTCAACATCTCTCTTTACATAAACCATACATACATATGAGCCATGTCTCCAACTTACATCAACACACAAACAATACTCAATGTGTGCATTACTTTTCCAAGTACATGGTCACAAGGTTAACATTATATAAACACTAAATACTGTTGTAGATTAACTCAGTACTGTACTTGTTAATCTAGGATAGACACGCAATGTACTTTTAGTTAGCAACGATCTGATGTGTTAATTCCATATTAATCTAAATATAAATATTTCCTTATACAATAATTCTTTACCAAATATATCCTTCTGAATATTTGTTGTTAAATCTTACATCCAATTATATTGGATATAAACAAGTTTAATAACACGTTTTCATAAGAATAAAAAGGAACAGTGCTGACAAAAGCATAGGTGCATCAACATGACAGGAGATAAGAGGATTGCAGGATGTCTAAGATGCAAAGAGGTCAAGTGTGCTTACTGCATCTACACCCTCTGCGCATGTCTATTGCAAAGTGACCCCAAAGTTTCCCTGCTGCCAAAAACTGTCACAGATACAGTGCAAATTCCATGACGAAGAAAAACAGAATCATTTGGCAGAGTCCCGCAAATCACTGTCCCTGTCTGGTCGTCTGTTCTCACTGAGGTCCTCTTTGGTCTTTTGGATGCAGGTGAAGATCTCCTTAAAGAGAGTTTTGTACTCAGGCTGCTGGCCATCTTCCAGAACCACTGTCAGATCGGACGGAGCAGCTGAGCTGGACAGACGGCGGCGAGCCCGGATGCTCGAAAAGGGACTGCTGGATGTCTGGACAGCTTTATGGCTGAGCTCATCTGAAGCTTGGTGGCAACGCCGCAGCAGCTCATCATATTTCACCTACACGACACACACATACATTAGGGAGGTGCATTCATGAACTGGACCATGAAACCCATTCCACATGCATAAACTGTACCAGACATTATATGAATACACCACCTGCAGTGAGCTGTACTGTGCATCCACCTCATTGAGCAGAGAGATGCCCCTTTGTTTCACTGCCTCTGCTCGCCTTATACACAGCTGTTCATGGCCACGGCGAATCTCATCTGGGTTTGTTGCTCCCAAAACACTGTCGCTGTTACACCTCTGTCGGCTATATCTCTTCTGCTCTTTATCGTTTTCTACCTTCTCCTCTGTCTCGCTCTGCCCTAGACTGGGCTTTTCCTCTGAGGCAAAGAATATGGTATCAGGCAACAGCAGATGGTCTGGTCTTCTCACACTGGTGAAAGTGGAGAATACAGTCAAAGTTGCATCATAAAGTCACGAATGGTAAATCAACTTGAATGTAGTCCATACATAAGTCAATCCTAACCTGTTGGCACAGTCAGTACGCCAACGAAGCCGCAGCTGTTCCACTTCAGCCTCCAGCTCTTTCTGCCTGGCCCGGCAGCCGGCTAGCAGGGTCAGTCGCTGCTCCAAGCCTCTGTTCTCTGTGGCTGTCAACTCACACTCCCTCTCTGCAGCCTCCCTGCGGCTCCTCTCTACCGCTATCTGGTTTTTGAGGGTCTGAATGGAGCGCTGCAAAGCCACATTCTCCTCCTCCGGATCTTGGTGTGTGTCCCTGTCGTAGAAAGAGCCCCGAGGGGACCATAGTCCATCCACATGTAGGCTATAATGGGCTGTATGCCTGAGCCAGAACAAGAACAAGTTAATGTCAAAACCGAAATGTACAAATATGCAGATAAGGTATAAATTTCACTGCACTTGAGGATGATATGCCCCAGTGGTGTTGTATAATATTTTTATGTTCCCAGTTTCAATTGGATTTATTCAGTAAAACCTAGACAAACAGTGACAGTATAACAACTCCTGTCAACAGAAGCTCTGAATGCACCCTGAGAGAAACCACAGACTCCAGTCAACGCTGAGAAAAGTACTTCACTTCCTCTCTATGCTTGGTTAGGATAAATAAAAATAGGATGTAAAAATGTCCCATGATACATTTCTGTATTTACCACAGAATGTATATTCAAAAACTGTATCATAACTTACACATTCTTCTCTAATGTTCAAAATCACAACATAAATTTTCTAACCCAAAACACTGTCAACTTCTAATAAAACTCAGTTTGACATACACGATAACACCCTATCAAAATCATTAAATTCAGTCCTGACCTCTACACCAATGCACATAGAATTACTGATTTTACATCTCTCTCCAAAGCAAACAAAATATATGCCGTGATATGCAGCAAGCCAAAGCCACTGTGGCTTGTATGTATTAGTATGCTGCTGAAAATGAAGCAGGATTAACTTCCTTCTCCTTTGGATTATATTTAAAGGAGGCTGGTCTGGTCTGACTGTGGCTGACCTGAACTGTCTTGTCAGCATCAGGGGGCTGAGACACCAGTTATTAGGGTAAGAGAAGATCAGACAGGAGATCTCACTGGTCAAATGCTCCCAGCTATCCTTCACTTGTTCTCTAATGTTAAGAAGGATCTATCCCTGTTGTAGGTAATATGCCTGAATATGTTTTCTGTATTTTTCTCATACTGCCTCATATACCACACAACTTCCTCTCTGAAAATACATCCTTTGTCACAATCTGAGTCTGGGTGACAACACACACATGCAATACCTGTCATGGTGTAAGTCATAGAGCTCTTTGAGACAGGACACACTCTGTGCTGCGAGGCTGCGTCTCTGCTCTGCCAGCTCTCTTTTGTCTCGGTCTGCCTGGGCATTCTTGAGCTTGTCCACCTCAGTCTGCAGCTCATCCATGTGGGTCTGAAGCCCTTCGATGGTTTCTGTTAGACTGATGGAGAAAGGAGAGAAACAAACACATGTCTTTAAGATCCTGTACTTAATCAAATGTGTGATATAAAATATTAACTACCTACATAAAAGGTTTAGACACATAATTATGTAAACATATTTTAGAAAGCAAACTTACTGATAACTAAAAAACTGACCTTTGTATCTTCTGCTGGGCCAGGCGATTGTCCTGTATGAGTCTGTGGTTGCCTTGCTCCAGATCCCTAGCAGCCGTGTCTAGCTGCTCGTACACTCTGGCATGCTGGTCGTTCATGTGGCGCAGCAAGTCCACCTGCTTGGTCAGGTACTGAAGAGCAAAAGTGGGAAGTGACAAAATACTTAGCCCAAGTTAAACCTTATAGGTGTGTGATATGGTAGCTTCAGTACATTACATATCTAGAGCTGTATCAATTAGTCAGACAAAAAAGTCAAAACACTTTCTTTTTAAAGCTTCTCCGGTGTGAGGACGGTGGTTTTTGCTTATGTTATAGGAGGATTTTTTAGATTGTTTACAACTATCCACACAATGGAAAGAGAGAATGATATAAACATACCATATTTTACACATTTACATTTGCTTTAATATCTCAGGCTGATACATTTTAGGCCTAAAGAGATGTGGCTTCCTTATAAGCAGAGAGCTGCCAATTAAGGGCCTGGAGAAGAACAGTTAACTCTTTGACAGGGAACGATTCCCTGTAAATGTGTATCTGACTTATTTGCATGAGGAACACTAATGTATTCAATAACCGAATGTGTCTGCAGTTGTCTGGTCCTGTCATCATTTATGTAACGCTTTTCATGACGTCACCTAAGTGAGGTTTCGCTGGTAGAAATATAATATAACAATTATTCTGCAGTTTACTTAACTTAGTCACACATCTGCACAGTCTTTTATCACGCTATCATGCTGAGACTGTCATGAGTGAAGCGAGTATGTCCAGTGGTGGACACAGTACAAGGATGAGTGTCAGAGAAATGTATGGGGATTACCATATTAACCTTAAATAAGCCACACAGCTCGCTCACTGCTGTAAACATATTAAGGCTCTTATCGCTGTTGACCTGCTGAATGCCATGTCCTCAAACTCAAATAGATCAGCACTGTCTGCAAAAGCCAGAATTAAACATCTAGTTGCTGAAACAAAAGGACTAATTGTGTTTATTTTAAGATCTACATGATAACCACCAATAAAGGCTTTTGGTCCACTTTTTGAAAAATAAACATATTTAGCCATATTACTTCAGGTAAAGGAGTTTGGTAAGACCAAAGCCTAAACCATAATTAGGATCTTGGCTACTTGAACAATGGTAGTCAAAGGCAGAAGGTGGCAAATAAGCTGGTGAAAGTTTTCTTGTAAGTAGGTGGATGAACATCCTGCCAGGAGGATGCACCATGCCAAAGTCTCACAAGGTCAGACTGGTCAGTATTAGCTTTACTCCATCCTATTTAAAGTTTAGGGAAATTCACAGTGGTGTTCCTTCCATTGAGATTTTCAGATACCTAAACACAGATTCTTCTCAATGGGTTGCCCCTTCTATATATTCATTCATACTAAAATCACAGTTTTTAGAAGTTAACAATAGGTATTTACAGAATAAAATTTAAACATTAAGAGGATATACTGTACGAATACTTTTGGGTGGAAGTTTTGTGCTGCAGCAGTTTCTGATTACTTCCTTCCTAACATTTATCACCTCTATCTCCTGCAGCTGGTCCTGGTTGGTGGAGTACATCTGTTGCAGGGCCTGCTCCAGCTCATGGTTCCTGTCGAGGAGGGTTTTTCCCAGCTCTGCTGCCAAATGGAGATCTGCCAAGCAAAGGAAAACATGTAAACACAAGATACACGGCAGCTCCAATGCCTAAACACAGGCAACAGAGAGACGTAGATGTGCGGAAAGTGCGTTAAAGACTTGGAGTGGTGCAGCTCACCCACAGACAAAACTCATTGTCTCACACTATTAGTATTTGGCACTTGAATCACAGAGGAATCTATGGTATGCCTTGGGATCTCCTTATGACCCTTCCCCCTACTCATTCTGGATCTTCTCCAGCAACAATGTTGAGTGTCCGTCTGATTGCAGTGCTGTGAAAAAGTATTTGTCTCCTTCCTAATTTTTTTCTGTTTTGCATATTTGTCAGGCTTAAATGATTCAGATCATCAAATGAATTTTAATGTTACAAAGAGATAACCCCAGTAAATACAAAATGCAGTTTTTAAGTTAATTTCTTTTATTAACTAAAAAGCAATGAAGGATGATATATTTTTCCTACTACTGGAATAGACCACTAAATGTATTAATCGATTTATTTATAGTAGTAACTGATAAGGTTCACAATTAATAATAATTTAAATGATTAAATAATTATATAAAAAATATTTATGTATTCAAACAGTATGTATTCAAATTCATTTATTTATTAAATATATAATAATATAAGACACAAATTAAATCCTCACACTTAAGAATCTAGAACCAGCTAATTTTTGTATTTTCTTCCAAACAAACAAAATCAAATAAATTATCAAAAAACACGTAAATGTTGCTCATACATTTACACAACTGCTGTTGTTTCTCTATAATCCACCTGTTAATCTTGCACTTTTTATACCTTCTATATAACTATCTGTCTATATTTATTCAATTATCTCATATACTTGTCTAATAAAATCTCCACTTGTGAGACTGTGCAGAATATACTTCATATTCAAAAAGTTATTTTCAACATAGTGTATGCCAGAAGGCACATCACTGTGTACATCAGGAACTGTAAGTGAGTAAACTAAATACAAATTAGAGAGTATGGTTTGTGGGTCCACAAGTTTATTAGAAAACAATCAACACAGGACCAGTGACACCCTCAGGAAATCCTGGCTACAGAAAGCTCTCAGGATGTTTTACCCCATGACTAACATGATTCTGTGTTAACAACAGTGCATTCAGTTCATTTTTACCCCTGCTGGGAAGTAACTGAGTACTACATTGCTTGAGTAAAGTTTTAAAAACTTCCAAACTAATATTCACATTACAAATGACACACTGTTAGGGAGCAAGGCAGATTGTTGGCTGGCAACCTTTTTATTATAAACGCTATAAAACACCATATCTGATGTAATAACTGATTGCCATATGTTACTGTGACACCCGTCTGCAGTACTAACACATCAGCCTACACAGTCAGACAGTTTAGGGTGCGACCGAGCGGCTCCTACCGTGTTCGAGGTCCCGCGGGTCGTACCAGGGCTCTTCATTCTTCTCAAACTCTTCCTCTAAAATCATGTCAGTCAACATTTTAGCTCCACTGGGCGAGCGAGGACTCCACCTGACGCCAAACTCTCACACAGGTGTGTTTTGGCTAGTTTAACAGCTGAAGCTCTCCTCCGTCCACCACCGTGTGTGGACAAATGTAAACTGCATCCTGCCGGTGTGTGTGAAGCTTTAAGTCTGTTGTCTCTACAGCAACGTGGCAAAACGCTCATACACCCTAACACCCAGTAGGTGGCAGATATTAGAAAACTACTTTTAAAAAAATCTTTACGGAGTCTTTCTCCATTTTAACCCAATATCCAACATAACTTTGAAATATTGGAAATGTCGACTGAAATGACTAACTTTCAATGTTTTAAGTAAAAATGTTTGTTTTCGTAACTTCCTGCTTCTGTTGACAGCCACTTTTATCGGCGAATCAGGAAACGGCAAGTTGAGCTAAGTAACTCTTGTAGCCAATCATATGTTTGGTTGTTATGGTGAAGCCCCGCCCTCTAGAAGAGCACAGAAGTCGAGTTTGACAGGATCTCATTTTGGTCTGCTTGTTGTTATTGAAAAACGTCAGAAAACATTTATTCAGATAGTTTAGAAGCGTTTCTTGTGGATGTTTATACAAATGAGACACTGCAACAAAAACAGCTCGTTGTTTTACACTGGAATATTGATCAAATTCACCGTTTTTTTTCTACTATGAGAAATTATTAACAATGCTAAAGAGCGGCAACATGAAATAGCCTAATAAGCGTGAATATCTGAGGTCTTTAGCAGGTTAAACCGACAGGTAACCTGATTACTGAGCTGCCATGACCGTGGAGGAGTATCCTGCCACAGGTATACGCTCCGGAAGAATGAATCTAATGCGTTACCTGCTCCAGTTTGGGGTAAATCCTGCAGCTCTGGCATATGCCATGACAACTCTGGGATCTGCTATGATAAACAACATATTCAGCTTCTACTATGTCAAACTTTTTCTCAATAAGTACCAGATATCAGAGAGAGCATTCCACCAGTCACAAGTGAGTATATTATCTTGGCACTCTGCTGTTCTTTGTATGCAAATAGAGACTCTGGTTATTTTTCTGCACAACTTACAGTCATGTAAATCAGGAAAAAGCAGCATATCCTCATATCTCAGAAGCTCGAACAAGATGTTTGGCGTTTTTGCACATGTATAAATGACTTGCACGGCTACTAACTCATGAAATATTTAGATAATACCTGAAGTATCACTTCACTTGAATAATCCTAAAATCATCCTTTCCTAAGGTGGTGTACATGGTGTGGAATGCAGTCAATGACCCTCTGTTTGGGTACGTGCAAGATAACTCCAGGGTGCCGTGCTGCTCTCAGCGACGCCTCTCTATCCTGTATGGTGCTCCCCTCTACTCGCTGGCTTTTCTTCTAGCCTGGTTCCCGTGGCGGTCCTACACTCCTGGTGACTGGTTGAGTGGCTTACACTTGATGGTGGCGCTGTGTGCTTTCGACGGCTTGCTGACTTTTGTGCTGCTGGCACAATGTGCGCTGTTTGCAGAGATTTCCAGCCACCATCAGAACCGGCTAAGGCTTATAAAGTACAACCAAGTAAGGACTTTACTATGCAAACACTACTCTTTCTTTGATACGCTTGTCAGTACGATGTGTTCTCTAATACCATCCCTTTAATTTCCCAGGTGGCTTCTCTCATTGGCTCCTCCAGTGTCCTCTTCTGTGGTGTGGTGTCCAGAAACATGGAGGACTTTGCTGCCTTCCAAGGCTTCACAGTACTGATCGCTGTTTTGAGCTGTGGCTGTATGCTCTATACGGGCATCCACAGTGAGAGCCGCTTTGATAACAAAGGATCCGAATCAAATTCCGTGGAATCTGCTGGCCAGACTTCCCAGTCAGCATTTTCTTTTTCCATGTTAAGAACTTTGACGTGGCAAATCTTGACCAACAGGGACTTTCAGCTGTTTGTGCTCATGAACTTCTTCCAGGTTTTCATGTTGGCCTTCCTTAATAATTTCACCATGATATTTACTGAGCACCTGATTCCTCCAGATGTGCTTCCATCACTGGCTAAGAGCATCATGTATGGAGCAGGATTCATCTGTCCACAGGTATTGTGCCCAAGTAGTTTTCCACTGCTGAGTGGATTTTTTAATACGTTTTTATGTGTTCCTGTTAACTTATGAATCACATTGACAGTTTCTCATGTTCCTTACTCACCCACAACCATCATGTTTTCACTTTGAACAGTAGCTTTAATTTCAGTTTATAATTTAACTTTATTGCTTATCTATTATTTACAGTATAATATGCTACTTCATAATATATTCCTTATATTCACCCCAGCTGTTAGTACTGAGCTGTCAGAGCCTGCTTCATGGTGTTGGCTACTACAGGATCATCCTCTTCACCTTCTATGTGGAGGCTGGAATGGCAGCTATCATGCTGGTCCTCGGGCCTCAGCACTACTATTTCCTGGCATTTTTCCTCACCATTAACATGTAAGAGGTTAAATAAGTCTTTGAACTCATCCTTTTTGTATCCCATTTTCTATCAGGCAGTAAAGTCACTTTCATTGAGTTCCCTTATTGTCTATGCAGGGTCATAATTCAAGCAGCCTTCAGTCTTTTTGGGCTTCCTTTGGCTGACATCATCGACACAGACTTACAAAAGTACAAGCGCAGGTAAAACTATCAGCAATCTTACTGTCACTACTTATTATACAGTGTAATAAATAAGTAGTGATGCTGTATTGTGCTAAACCTTTGTATGTTACAATACAATGCTGCAGTAACATATTTATGCTATTTAGTGTAATTTTCTTATTCTTATTATTCACTCCCTCCTGCAGTTCTCCTCTCTCCTCAATGGTGTTTGGGACGAATGCTTTGTTCACCAAGCCAGCTCAGTCTCTGGCCCCTATGATGGTGCTCACCATCCTCAACCAGTTTGGATATGAAAAGCTGAAGGATGCAGGAAGCAATTCAGATCCAAAGTAAATACATTTTCTTGCGCTTTCTTGACTGTAAGGTCAGAAATCTTTATGAAACAAATTTGGGGATAGCACTGATGATCTTATTGTAGTTGTAGTTGTTGGGTGCCAACATTAGTGCCAACTGCATTAGTGAAAAGTCATCTGCTGAAGATACATTCCCTAGTTCTACCTGTAACGACTTGCTCAAACACTGAATATATTATAAAGGTCCCAAAATCACTTTAAGACAAGTTTCTTAAAAAAATATATGAACAAAAGAATGTAATCATAAACTGCTAAACAAAGGGCAGCACTACACAAGTGCTTATCAATTAGGTTTGAGCCATAAAGAAAAAGCACCAAAATAAAACATGATGTACCTCCCTCCATATCTTATTTATAATTACTTCATGTCATTGTCACAATGTTTATAGCTGTCCATCCTTTTTAATATAATATTGAGTAATTTATGATTTCCGATCTTCCAGATTTGATTAACAGTATCGCAATGAGTCCAGTTTACCTCTAGATCTAATTACTTTGGATCTTTTATTAAGCATAAGTCTATTATTCACAGTATATAAACCCTAACAATATTTCCAAAACATATGTTTAATTGCTACTTTGATGCACAACACTCTGCAGCACCTTATGTTTCAATTAGTACAAAAATACTTTCCAATCATACACATTTCACGTCTCGTTAGCTAGTTCTGTGCAGAACAACCACTGTTCCTAATGTTTACTTTCAAACTTACAATAATTGTTGCTGTTTTATTGTTATTATTTATAAGGTATATTTAAATGTCCCTTCAGATTAAAGTAGATAAAATGCTATAGTGCTGACTTGAGCTTTCACTGCAGAAATCACATACAGTAACCTACACATGACGTTATCATCATCAGAGATTCATTTTTGAATTGAAGATTGAAAAATGTTCCTTTTATCTCAAAGGTCACTCCTAATGTGACTTCATAAATTTTCAGCCACTGAAATATTTAATCTGCAGTTATGCACTTATTGAGCACTGGCTGAAAACTTACACAGGCTCATTAACAGCAGCCATGTATAAAAATGTTTTGAATTCCAACATTCACTAAACTTAAAAATATATACACATTATCTGTTTTTATTTAAACATGCTGCCCAACATGCTCAGTTTTAATTTGTGCTGTTTTCTTTTTAAAATGGTCTTAAATATTTTTTCAAAGTAACATTAATATTAGAAACATCCAGGTTGTTACATTTAGAGAGAATTACCATTACCACCATTTTTTATCTGACAAAGATTTTTTTTCTTTCCAGCAGCCTGGAGAGCCTCCACAGTGTCATGTTCTACTTGGTGTGTCTTGTGCCCATGTTAGTTGCTGCTGTGCAAGTCCTTGCTTGGAGGCCGTTTTCCATTCGAAACAGTCACACAGTTGACACAAAGTACATTGACAGCTAACTTCAATATTTTTAGCAGTTAAAGGAAGATGGTTGGAAATTTTTAAACTGGTATTTATGAAAAATCACATTGAAAGTAAAGGGTAAAATTTGAAACAATGCAGGGCTTTATGGATGCAGTTTATGTGTGTGTTCAAATACAAGTGTCTAGTGAAAAACTGCAAATCTTCCTGGTGTGCTCAGAGACACCAAATATATAAAATAATCTGTGCAAATAGGAGAGTTTTTATTTTCATCTCCAATTATGATTTCATTTATGGAACAGAATAGGGATTTAGGTTATTGATGATCATAAGTTGGATCTGGAAGTTTTATAAATTCCTTTACTCCTTTATTCTAGTCCACTGATGACTCTGTAATTATTAGTGAAGGTACATCAGCAGCTTCAAACGTTTACAAATAATACAAACAAAATAGGTTCAGCTGGGAAAAAAAAATTTTTTTTAGATGTGTTAAACGTCAGATACTAGTGGATTTGACATTGACCTCTGCATGTGATTAGCGGGATCCTACTGTATGATGACTGTGTGCTGCAAAAGAGGACCATATGTCAAATGTAATGTTAAAAATAGTTTTTTGTCCTTTAAAGAGGAAGTGTACCGCTGTTAAACATCATAGCTAAATATATAAATTCCAAAGTCGCTTCAGAATTTGGCAGAATTTGTATGAAATTAAGACAAGCAGCATAAATGTGGAAATTAGTGACATAGCAATTGAAAAATTATCATCGACCAACGACTGCTAAAAGTAGTAGTAAAATGAAGGTCATTCCTCAGATCAAGACAGGGACAGGAACCTTGAAGCTGATGGCTCACACCATCTAATTTTAAAAAGAGGAATTTCCTTATTTGAAGGTTTACAGTAGAATAGCGAAGGAAAGGAGGCCAAATGCGAAGAATTAAAGCTGATCTTTAACTGGATGTAAAACCTCAGTTGACTGCCAAAGTTTTTTTTATTGTTGCTTTTAATTTGTAGAAAAATGTAGACTGATGTACATATAAACATTCACCATCAATTCCACAATGGCCACATTCTTTATTCTCTATTACGTATTTAATATTCAAAACACTGTGAAACTTGCTCACCTGAAATATCATTACATTCCTTTGTCAACACCTGTAATTGAGGGTACCAACAAATGGCTACCTACAAATTTTGTCCATTTTACAAAATGTATATAAAAAATGCTGCACACACAAAGTCATTCAGCACAGTGTGACACTTGCAATACTTGCAATAAGGCATTTTATTAGTAATTACTGATAAATTGAGTAGTACTTTTAAACTAAGAGCCACTCCAATATGCAGCCATCTGTTATGTGCCTTTTCTATCATTAAATAATTTATAATGAATAATTTTCTATGGTCATATTATCTTTAAAATCTTATGGTGTGGGTTCTGGAATTTTTGATTAAATACATTTGTTTACAATTTTGTAAATTATGTGTGCTTCTTTCTACTGTCTGTTACTGTCATTACAGTTCACATAAATTAATTTAAATACAATATATACAAATTCTTGAATTAAAATAAAGTAACTCAACAACACTCTGGACACCGGCCTGTTTTTAAAAAGGTCCAGTATTCATTAAAATGCATAAAACCTAGGTAGAACTGCAGGAGCTTTAGGTGAAAATTGAATCTGTTATGCTCGTAGTTATAACTCACTTAATGACGAAAGTGGAGCAAGCACATAAATTACATTGTTGTCCATTGTTATTTTGTTAAGTTCCTGAGTGACGTCCTGCGTCAGGTGTTGACTTTAGAGTTTTCTCTCAGTCAGGATGGTGGCAGTCTGAGCCTTATAACATCCTTTACCGATAGTCAGACATTTTGATAGATGTCATCATTTGAACCGTTGAAATTAGTACTTGCAGCCTGCGATAAGATGCAATGAGACACTATTCATGTACAATGTTTTATAAAAATGATGGTAAGATAACAAATGCAGAGATTAGCAGGAAAGTGCAGACATGCTGAAACACAATGCAGAACTTTCATTCTTGCCCAATCAAACCATAACATGCTGCAACAAGATTTACCTCAGCCTCATTTCTGCCTGCAGTTTTCTTCTGTCTTGCCAAATTCTTTTGGCTGTACATTTCTTCCAGCACATCGTGGAACTTAGTTCTTCTAGTTTCGTTCTTTGTTGAGTTATTCTGTTTATAAAAGTAAAGGACAGGCTTATTATAAAACAGGTATTTATTTAGTTTGAAATTAAAGTCAATAAAGTGTTCTGTCATCTGTGGTGTTGTAAGGGCCTTTTCTGGTCAGGAATTAACAGAGCCTTTGTTCCTGTTCCTTATTTTGCTTCTGTGGGCTTTCCCCCATTTAGTAAGCAGTCAACACATATAACAGAAATTAAAGCTGTAATCACACACTTGTCTACAACCTTGTCAGATTTGTACGTTCTTTCACAGATGCTCAGACTGCAGCCACACTAGAAAAGAGAGCAGCTGGTTAATTTCTCATCAGTGTATTTGATGATATTGATACTTGTGTGTTTGAAGTCCTGTTATACACAGCTTTTAGTCAAAGAAACTTACCTTCTTTATAATAATAAGTGAAAGTATTATAAAGCTGTAGATGGCCAAGAGGACAAATGATAGCCTCAGAAGTATGTACTTCACTTTAGCTGTAACAGGTCCTGGAACAAAAAAAAGTGTCCCAAATCATAATTTTATCGGAATCCAAACGTGGTTTATATTTAGTTTGTATTTTTCTCTTACCCCTTACTATAAGTGTTGTACCCGGTCCTACGTACTGTCGGCCCTGTGTTGGCTCTCCAGGCAATTCTACTGCACAGTGGTAGATCCCGCTGTCACTAACATTAAGTGATATGATTTGTAAAGATACTCCTGTCAGTCTGAATTTGTGTTTATCCTTGTCCAGGTTGAGACGATGATGGTTGTTTTCGGTAAAAACAAACCACTTTAAATTCATGGCATTCTCTGTACAGTTGTCTCTGACGTTACAGTTGAGAACAGCAGATTGTCCTGTTTTCTGCTCAATCCAATTGGCTGTCTGAGTAAAGCAGTTGTCTTTTCCATTGCTCTCTTGAATTAATAAAAAGAAAAGTAGTAATTTAATAGATATGTTCTATGTTCTAATATTATAACTCAAATCGCGTTTCAGAATAATGATGACCAATTTATATTGTTTATAGAACAACAAATTCAGTGAAAACATTATTCTCTAAATAAACAACCTAATGCTAAGACAAACACAAGAAAGACATCTTACTTGTTACTGGAAGGTAAGTGAGCAGGAGAGAAAACCAAAACAAACGGTCCATGTCTGCAGTCGGACAGCTTGTGAATGATGTTCTAATACCTTGCATGATCTTATCTCAACCCTGACAAGGGGAAGTGGGGTTATTTTACTTCCTCAATGGCTTAGTTACTTATTTTTTTCTGTCTACTGTAGCTGAATGGTAACACTATGGTGTTTCATAAGGAGTTCTTTGTGTGTTCTCGTTGTTATTTTGTTGTAATTGACTTTTCTGGGAGTGGTTCTTTTCTTTTCTTTCCTTTCTTGATGAGTGAGCAGCTGTAACAGGCAAAACAATTTCCCTCTGGGATTAATAAAGTTTTTTGAATCTTGAATTGAATTGAATTGAGTTAGCATTTCATGGCATAATGACATTACAATAATTCATAGTGCTATAGAGCAACATGACATTCTCACATATAATACTCACCTACATATTCACCTGTAATATGTAGATCTATTTATACAGCTAAGAATATAATTTGAGATAAAAATAAATTTATATTTTTTTGGTAAATTCATAATAATGTTAAGACTGCCAAGTGTATTTTATTTAATTTTATTTAATTGACTTTTGCAGTTTTCTTTTAAATTATTGTTCTTTTTACTTGTAGTAACTGGTTTATTCTCATATGAAGCACTGTGTAACACTTAGAAGAGTGCTCTTTAAATAAAGATGATTATTATTAAACCATGTAAGATGCTGTTCATTGAAAGTTGGTAAACTCATTATGGAAAGGGCAAGAAAAAGAAAAGTTAGTATAACAGAACATCAATAGACAGAATCATTTTTAAAATTACACATTACACTTCTGCTCTGATACATTTCACTACTTACTAGTTTTTAGATTTTAACATTAAAATGTAATAAAAATTTACAGAAAGAAAAATCAACAGGGAGTTTCTAACCAAATGTTTCTGTACATTTACGCAGGTAGGGTCTTGAATGCAGAAGTTTCATTTGTAGTAGATTAAATTGTGGTATTAACACTTTTACTTAAAGTAATTGTTACAGTTTTACTTATTTTACATTATATTAAACATTATTTCAAAACAGAGACATAAACAGAAGATGACAAAATTACATGTTTTGTATGCAAAATGTTCAAACTCTAACAAAACATTTATTTTTCAATCAGCACACACCCCTGCTGCACTCTGCAGCTGCACTTTTTTAAGATGAACTGTTGAAATACATAGATTTGTGTGCAGATCTTTTTGTGCCCATACAGTCTGTCCTTGTAGACAAATTCAGTGCACTAGACAAATTCAGACATTCAAAATGACACAACATTTGCATTGGTCTTCAATAAAATAATAGTGCCACTCTAAATCAGAATAACTTTGCAAAAAAATTACTGTATTGTAATTGTACTACATCAGATTTAACTGTGTGAAAATGCTGAAAAAATAAACAAAGATTTTTTTTGTGCATGGGGTTGCATATAGGTGCAACACAGGTTCGTTTTGACTGTACTCTCTGTGAGCTGTGAAGGGGTGTTTCCGTTTTGTTTCATGGTCTTTGGACGAGGTGTGTTGACTGGTTTGGAAAAGGATGTGAAAATTTTGTGAAACTAGTGGAAAAGTGTTAACACACTTGCAAGAATTTGTTGCGTTAAGAAAGTGATGATGTGATTTCAGTTTCATTACTGGCAAAAACTGAAAAAACAGAAGCTGGCTACTGGTCCCACCCAGTCTCTTGTTGTAGGCGGGTCGCCGTGCGGTGTCAGTCAGATTTTAGTCCAATCGAAATTGGGCTCTGTGTTTTAGCCACACCCCCTTCCACGTCGACCTGCACTCTCGCCATATTTTCAATCCTGTGTGCATCCCTCAGCCCGGTTTGCCATCAAGTTGAGCAGAAGCTATCCAGCCAGCATCACAGCGATAATAGATCCTGTTTCATTGCAAAAAGGGACATCTGCGTTGGCTTCCTAGTTGTGTCTGTTGATCTATTCTGCAAAAATGAACATCTTTAGACTGACAGGGGACCTCTCTCATCTGGCTGCTATCATCATCCTGCTACTCAAAATATGGAAAAGCAGGTCGTGTGCAGGTGAGCCCAAACTAGCTGTATGGTTACATTTGTTACGGCATGGGTTCCCTAATGTTACTGATCAACTTTGTCCTTTTAAAATTGCTAAAGTATTAGTTTTAGCTTTGCCTCTTTTTACCCATTGAACTCCAAGCTAGCTTGCTACATGCTAACTTTCCCCCCACTCATTCATTAAAGCCAGCGGATAATAGCTATATCAGGAAATGGGTTAACTCCCGAGAACTGCTGCACTTCCTTCGCTTCTGGTGTACTGTCGTGTAGAAAGTATGTAATCAAATATTGGTGTTAGTAGCATTAACTACTAATGTTCAAAATAGCACAGCATCAACTATGCTTGTAACTGCTAACGTAAGCTAACGTTAACTGTTTTAGCTAGCATAACGTTAAACTACAAGTTGAGGGACTATGTTAACGTTACACAGTTTTAGACCTGCTGCTTAGCAGATGAACGAATTTACAGAACTTCTATCATAAATAGTTTCGGATTTTACTTGCTAGGGTTTCATGTGTTGGGCTTGTCTTGACTCATAGTTCATCCACTCGCTCCTGCTCCGTTAATTTCAGGTTTGGAACTCGATTTTTTTGGTCTGGCTTCTGACGTGGCGTTCTAGAACACGCTACGGAAGTAGCTAACCGGCTAAAACAGCTGCTAAAATTGTAGTTTTACTTTAGTTAGAGCTTATAAAGGTGCTATTTATTCATATTTAGTGTGATCACCAATAAATCTCTTTACAATTGTCTTTTCTTGGGTTGTGATGAGAAGTGCTGTGACTAAGCTGAAGTGTTCAAAGTTTAGTGGTAATAAGCTAATGCATGCTATGTTTATGTTCTTTTAAGTTATACAAGTCATCTGTGGTTAGATATTATGTCTGTACTTGTTTTCAAGGTGTAAGACAAAACTGATTAGGTCTTGGAGTGATTTACAATCCACTAATCTGTATCAAGGCCAGTTTAAAATTGTTACTTTTAATATGATTTTTTTTGTTGTTGTTATTTTATTTTATTATTTTGGTTTGTTTTTGTTTTTAAAATCCGTAACCCAGAATCCATGCCCAGACAAATCTGTTTCCTAGTGGAATACCCTGACAGAAAACAATAACAACAAAAACAAACAAAGGTAATGGGAAAATTGAGAACCCTCAGCAAAAGACAACAGAAGATGATGATTCTTCAGTTGCAGACAAAAATATAGTACTTTTACTATGTACCATGAAAGTAATTATAATATTGGGTAAGTGTAATTGTTTACAAAGAATATGGATCAAAGAAGACAATATTCAGATTTTAGGAACTTCAAAGTTTTGTGAAGCAATATTAAGACAAATACCTTGAAAGAGGAGCTATTCAAAGAATACATACTGCATACAGTGATTCACACTGAGGGAAAAGTCTAAAGAGAGGATGAAGCAGGCAGGTGCAGACCATCCATGAGCATCAAAAGCAAACTTTGACTGATGAAATGCAAGGACTTGTTCATTCCTTAAAGGGCAGCCAGAGCCTGTCATAGCATGCGTTGAGTAAAAGGTTGGAGAAAAGGGCATTTAATAAAGTATGCCTACTTTTGCCTTTAATTGTCTGACACCCAAAGTAAGGGTGTGATTATCTGTGATGACAGATCTGATGCAGTGTGTGAGGTGTTGTGTAAGTTAGTAATTCATACGCTTGAGATCCACTGTGACTGTAATATTTTCTTTCAGAGTCATCGATTTTCATATTTTGAGTTCAGACATTAAACCAGTAGTTGTGGCCATATCTTTGTACATTTCTTTGAAAGTAACATATATAAAAGTGATTGTAAATACAGTATTCTTGCATGCAATTTGACTTCTTATCCATGTGAAACACTCCATAAGGAAAACTTATTTCTACTTCTTCTTTCGATTGCTTCTATTCATCATGTTTCCAGTAGATGTCAGTGTTTGACAAACAATTATTATTTAGAGTACTGCTTAAGTTGTTCATTGCTTTAGCATACATTAACCTAAATCTGTCTTTATATTCTCATTCCAGGAATCTCTGGAAAGAGCCAAATCCTGTTTGCTATAGTGTTCACCACACGCTACCTGGATCTGCTCACCTCCTTCATCTCTCTCTATAACACATGCATGAAGGTAAGACACTAGTCATTTCTCAGTCTTGATCACTAGCCCTTTATGCTGTTCCCATATTTCCACCAGTGCCCTAAATGATGAGCATTTTACTCTTTTGTTGCCGTTTATCAGATGATCTACATTGGCTGTTCATATGCCACAGTCTACCTGATCTACATGAAGTTCAGGGCCACCTATGATGGAAACCATGACAGTTTCAGGGTGGAGTTTCTGGTCGTTCCTGTTGGAGGTCTCGCTGTCCTCATCAACCATGACTTCTCTCTCCTAGAGGTTGGTTTATCTTGTGTATTGTCCAATAGTGATGACTCATTAAAACTAAACCATAGGGCTGTATTCACTTGTGTTAAAGTTAAATTAAATATATTAATGCACATTAAAATTTAACTTCTGTCATCAGATCCTTTGGACGTTTTCAATCTACCTGGAGTCTGTGGCAATACTGCCTCAGCTCTTCATGATCAGCAAGACCGGCGAGGCAGAGACGATCACCACCCACTACCTGTTCTGCCTGGGCCTGTATCGAGCCCTCTATCTCTTCAACTGGATCTGGCGTTTCTATTTTGAAGGCTTCTTTGACATGATTGCCATTGTAGCTGGAGTGGTTCAGACTGTCCTCTACTGTGACTTCTTCTATCTTTATGTCACCAAAGGTGGGTTTCCTAATGTTATCATTCATTATAC
>OMLM01014034.1:0-17116 GCA_900302695.1 Helostoma temminkii | reverse complement strand
TCATTCATTATATAAGCATTAGTTTAGCAAAGCATCTAAACATGCAATGGTCACATGCCCATATGTATTCAAATTAATTATTGTTGATGTAATCATTGCTCCTTTTTTTTAAAGAAGTCTTTTTGTACAGTAACAAAGTTCACAGTCCTAATTCCTGGAAGTCTGAAGTTCAGCCATAGCTAATTTGAGGCTTCAGCGGTATGACTTTTCAGAAAGAAGTCACTGTCTGTCTCTGTGTTACTGTCTCTCAAAGACAAATAACATAAATTTGGAAATGCACACTTTATTTGGCTGAAACTATTATCACATCCGAAAACGGTTGCTTTTGAGTACAATCAGCACACCTTAAGACCTTCGCTTGTTGGCATCACTATTTGTTTTGAAGCAAAACAGATTTAGAATAACTTGGATGTTTTAGTTTTGAAATGACGCAGGGATTTTGAAGATGTTTTCATGCTTCAATTTGAATGCTTTCAGAGTTGTTTCTATTCCTGTACAGTAGTTTTCTTGGGTGTTCAAGAAATGTATTTTTTGAACTGGTTCACTGATTTTTGTTGTTACTTCCCAAACTTCTACAACAACAACTACAAACAAGGAAAGCAAGACATATCTGCATAACCAGCCTAAATTTACTAATTTCCCTGGTTAACAGTTGACATGGTGTCTTTTAGATCTTTGTGGCTGCTAAAACCCCTTCAACTTAGTGTGTCACACCCTGTTCAGCTTGATTAATGTGCCACTAACATCAATATGAAAAAACAGGAAGGGCCATAAATATCCATAAAATATTCAGCCGTGTATTTTGATGACAGATATCTTAGAGCGTTAGTTTTCAGCTGTCTTTTTCACGCCTGTATTTCTCCTTTGCCTCCATTCAAGCAGTAGATTAACAGGAACAACGCATCTGTTATTTCATGTTTGTAAAACTGCGTCATTCCTTAATCCGTTACTGATCTAATTTGCCAAGGATCTTTAGATCTGGTGAAGACACTAACAGAACTGTATTACAGTTTAATTGTTTGCTACAAGTAAGGGAAATCAGGAACTTTTTTCATAGGGGGTTCATTCTCAACACATATCAAGGAGTGTCTCATTAAAGTGCCTTAAAATGGAAAATAATTTTTTATTTATTCTTTTAATTTATTATTAATTTCAGGTATGGCAGCATTAACAAATTTAGGCACAATGATGTTCTTACTTAGTGACATTGTCTAATGTTTTCTTGCCCCTCAGTGTTGAAAGGCAAGAAGCTGAGTCTGCCAGCGTAAAGCATACTGAAGGAGACGTCGACTCCCAGCAGCCTCAGGTGGTGTGGAGATGATATCTTGGAATTTCGTGATCTATAGCAACGGATACCTGAGATAGAGAGCCAACTAATGGGGAAAAACACTAGTCTTCTTGATAATTACAGATGGAACTGGTAAATGCCAACAAACACCAGAGCTGAACAAAGATCATCCCAGATCAACCTTTGGATTTCTGTGTTCAGCATTTTGCCTTAAAGATTTTTCATTGCTGTTAAAATAGGAGAAAGGCTTTTTTTTTCTACATGTGAGGTGTATACGCTGTTTTTTTTTTTTAAATAACATCACAAATAGGGTCGACTCTGGGTACCTTGTTTGACTTGGTAATGATATGCACAAATGTACAGTCTTATTAAAGAGTGAGCTAAAGAGAAATGTATCTGAGTGCCTGATGAGGATTATGTCCACGTTCTCACAGTATTCTTTTTTACTTTTACGTTTTTTTTGTAATTGTATGCATATACTGTAACACATTTACTCTCTCATTGAAACATTTTAAAGAGGCAAACATGCATTGGTTTTGTAAAAACATTGCTAAATGTTCCTTAAGACATTTTAAAGAAATGTTTCTCTCTTATGAAAATAACAACTTTTTGTATGTGAAACTCATTCAGTTTCAGAAGTAGCTCAAAGGACTTCTATGCCAGCAATCCCTTTGTCATATGTATTTCCAAATGTGGGTATCTCATCTGCAATTGAAAAAACGTTCATATGTTAACTGATCTCTTTGTTTCCTCAGCTTACTGAATTGAAAAAGCTAAACTGCATTAAGTGTTCAAGCTTTAACATAGATTTGATACAATCTAAAAGCAATCCCACGTCACATTTTGGATGTAGCTAGAACACAAACTGTGTTTCTGCTATTATTATTTTGGTTAAAGTCACTGACATTGTGTAAAGCAATAATAAACGACTGAATAATGATCACTTGTCACACTGGGATGAGAAGTGTGCAGATATTTGGCACAAAAATCCTCCAACACTTTTGACTGGTTGGGACATTTCAATTAGCTGTTTTTTTGGAGTGTGAACAATATGTGTATATTGTACTGATCAGTAATTGAGTAGCAGTGAACATGGTGCTCTGTAGGTACATTCACTTTAAATTTAAAGGCCTCTTAGTAATTTTCCACCTTTTTTTTCTCCAAAATTTTGTCTTTTTTTTTGCATGATATCACCTCCATTAAAATTTTATGAGATTCACCTTTCAGTGTTGTTGTTTAATTGTTAACAAAATGCAGGCATTGACAGGAAGCACAGAATTCTGTACCAATTTTATCAGGCATGTGACAAACAGTTGAAAGCAAATGCACATTGCTGTAAATAATGTTGGATTTCAATACATCTGTTACAGTTCAAAAATATCTTTTCATAGGTGAATGAAAAATTGAATTTATTCAACGCTACAATACAATATTACAATAATTACCAATGATCAAACTTAGTACATGTACTTACAACACTTTATTTAACCATTACCACCATGAATAATTCATTTCATCAAGTTCTGTCTCTTTGGACACAATACAGACCAACACATGTTGATTCTGAAAAGCTTTTATTTCCAGCTGTATTACAAATGTTCAACACTGTCCTTTTCTCAGATAAAAGCAAACAAACATGCAACAGTTATTTTGTCATTCACTTTCACTGTCTAAACACATACACGTCAAATATCTGCAAACAAATCATTTTCACACCGACAACCATAATCAAGTAGTACATGACTGATTTAAAGTACACTTCTCAATCATATGGTGACACTGTCCTGTTTCTGTAGTACTTGAAATGAGATGCTACTAGATATATGTACTTAGAATATGCGCAGATTTAACTTAAATAAGTATTTGGCTAAGAAGGCAGTTGAAGGAGTAATCACACCATCACTTTAGATATACACATCATATACCTTCTGTTCTATATATAAAAGAATAAAGATGACAATTCATCTTCAAATCTTAGGCATTTATAAAAACACATTCAGGCATTAGACACACAAACCACCAGCGAGTCAAAATCTACCAACCATGAAGCTTCAGTCATGTTGGTTTAAATGTGCAGCTGAGAGAAGAAGCAGCCAGCTACTGCCCACCTTTCGATTTTGAACTTCCAGCCTCACTCTCCTTCTCTTGAATTTTAACTTGCTGGTAGGAATAAATGAGAAAACAAAAACAAATAAAGACCTTGTGGATACGGTTACACTAACAGCTGCAATATCACAGTATGTAAAATGAAAGTGTGCAAAGTCAAGCCTACACATTAAACTCAATCATTTATGTCAATGACAGATTATATCATACTAGGGTGTTTCCTGACACTTTAACCTAAGCGGAAAAAGACCAAATGCGATTAAAACTTTTTCAAAGTAGATGGAGCTGAGGTTACAGTACATTACCTTTGTCAGAGGGTAATACTTCAGTATGGTGACGATTACAAAATAAAAAACATTAGCGATAAGAGAAACGAGGATGGAGAAGAGGGCGAGGCCAGAGAGCACAGACAGCAGAGTCAACCCTGCTACAAACAACAGGATCACTGGAAAACAAGCAGAGAAATAACTGTGTCAAGTACATTCAGGTGCAGTATCATCAAGTATCACAATGCAGAGGCTGACTGACATGAGTAAACATACCCTCACAGAAGACAAAACCTATTGCAGACATAATAATGGTCACAAGAGCAAACGTTAGGAAAAGTCCAACAGGAACTGCAGCCATGGTGCTGAACAGCATCACTGCGAGAGCTAGGAAAGGGTGACTGCTGAGGTACTGCCCGACTCCCGACTTCATCAGCTTTACAACCTGGTAAAAAAAAAGAAAAAAAAAAGACACTCAGCTGAGAAGAAAAATTCACTGATAAAAAAGCAAGCATGTACAACTAATAAAGAATAAATAAAAAGGTCTGTTTTATAGCAGATGCAGGTCTTTAGTTCGGTGGTTACCCTTGGATCATCATAAAGGCGGGTGGGCAAGATAGTCCATCTTTCCCACAGCTGCTGAAAGTCAGTTTTGCTGCTGCTGCTGCTGCTGCTGGTGTGCTGCATCTTCACACACACTTCTGAGCTGACTGACAACTGGAAAATAAATCAAACTCAGTCATCTTACCTGGTAAAATCCCATTAATGAGCTTAAATTTCAATCCAACAATTGGTTTTACAGCTTTATGGTGTAGTTCTCCACCTACATTTAAGAAAAAGTTAGAGGATGGATTCTCTCAAGCCTCAGTGAAAACAGAATAGTTAAATAGCTAATAGCTATCCTGGAGCTCAGTTGCCATTTTTAGGTGAATCACATTAACACTGAAGAAATACTTTTCTGAAATAATACAATAAAGTTTGGTGGCCATGTACAAACCTGTACAATGTAGTAAACCTGACTGGAGCGTCAGCAGACGTCAACTCATAATATGTGAAAGTGTGTCCTGGAAGTTTCCTCAAACACTCCAGCAGCAGCAACACACCTCTTTTAAATCCAACCTCCTCTTCTTCTTAATCTTCCTCCTCCTTCTTCCTCCTTTGGATTTCTGGGTAAGAAAATCTGTAAGGTTTGTTGATTCAGTGCTGCCATCTGCTGTTTACCAAGTATATGATACAGCACTCTGGTTTTCTTTATGTTCTCTGACCAGAACTAATAAATAAGAAAATAACTTATAACAATGTATTTATCATTATACTCTAATGTGTTTATGTAAAGTTGCAAAAAAATCTGTGATAAAAAGAAAATGGTAGATGAAACTGTACTCTAACTTTCCTCATCAGATTCAAACAAAAATTAAAATCTACATATTACATACTAAAAATGATGAGTTCATTCCAATATGCATTTCTGCATTCTATACCTGTCCACCATGATATTTAAGAAAATACTGACCACAAATACTTCTGTTGAAAGGAAGACGAAGAAGATGTCTAGTGTTATGAAAATCAATCCATTTTGAATCTAATTTGAAATCATGTGTGTTCAGTGCCCTCTAGTTTTCACAGTGAGGAACTACAACACTACAGATAATGCATGGTTGATATTAGTATAATTATTATTTGTTAACATCATAATGTACAACAAATTATTAGAGTTAGTATAACAAATGCATAATCAATATTGGTAACTATTGCATTGTTACTGTAAAGCTGTATTTTCTGAGAGCAATCTGCAAGACATACCAGTGTCTCCTCCATCTCTGACATACAAGTCATTATCATTGAAGGACCACTGTCATTAATTATGATGGATATGGCCAGCCGTCTCTGCTCCTGCCTAATTGCGCCATAAAACTCCAATTATCTTTATTGGACTTATGATGATCATCAAATGATTTGTTTGTGCAGTTCAGGAAGATATCTCACTTTCATTTTCTCTTATAGAATTAAAATTGGAACGTTTGGTCATAAACCGAGGGATTAATTAAGAATACATATGTTTTTGAGAAAAATAAGCCTCTAAACAGCAACTTGCATAAAACAGCATGAGTAAAGAATATGCTAAATGGACACTGTAAAGCTGTAAAGGTTATATAGACCTTTGATATTGTGATTTGTTGTTGAACTGTTGCTCTACTTGCTTTGTTGAGGGAAAACACAACAGTATTCCTCCAGATGTCCAGCAGAGGGGGTCCCAGTTTACTTGCCAGCTGTCAGAATGAAATGGCTCCAAAAACAATAATGACTACACATTCAACCCCTCACTCTTCTCTGTCCTGCTATTAAATGGCAACAGCCAGATCTCTCTGTCGAGATGGAGACTGATCAGAATATTAAATAACTGTACTTCACCACCACTGCTGATTACTTCTTTAATCACAGACAGGAACTGCCAGTATTGCCACCGCCACCCGCAAATTATGTTTAGCCCCTTGCATTTTGAGCATAGCATTAGATATATGTAAGCACATAAGGGCTTTGCGAGAGAAATAGAGGAGTGTTCTGGTTTGGGCTGCAAAGGGAGAAACCCTTGGGACCGCTGATGACAACTTATTTGGACTTTTCATCACCGCCGGCCATACAAATTAATCACACTATTTTGTATTGAATGCAGGGGAAGGATTTGGTGAGAGAGAAAAGGAGAGAGACTGCATCCACCTCTCCAGACTGCTGAGTACAATGAACTCAGTGAACCAAGCCTTCAGTTACACAGGAATGAGCTATGTGAGTGTGCATTTGTGAGCAGTTTGTGCATTTGTGCCTAAATGACAAGAAATTACCAATAATTAATTGTAGCAATTTTTGCTGCCGTCTCTTTGGATATCAGACTGTTTTATTATCCTTCCACATCATTATATGCCTCATAGTGAAAAGTCCCTCTTGTCTTGTCCTGTACTCAGGGGTTCACTGCAGCCTGGACTGCAGGTTGCTGCAATGCTTTACCACATGATTTGTGTCTGCTAGTATACACATCAGCCAGTTGTTTCACACACTGCTTCACAGCTATGAAATATGTGAGAGAACAAACATACACAGTCATCTGTCTTACAGCCAGCAAGTGTGAAGTCTCAGTCCCATACTGCTTAATTGTATACATTATGTGCTATACAGTATCTTATGGACTGTAATGTTCATTGTTTACAACACACAAGCAGACAGATGTCAAATTGAAGCTATGTTGCAAATAGTCTATTCTTGATTACAAGTAGTGTTTTCATGCAGGAAAACTGGCTGAGCAAAATATAGTAAATTAAGTCGGGAAAAATAAAAACTGTAGCAACAGTGAGTTTTGGGGAAGCTGCTCATATCTGGAAACACATTTACACATTTCATCAGAAATTAAGTGAAAATGGGACAAGAAGTGTTGTCACTCAGCTGTTATAGCTCATTCCATGTTTATGGGCTACACACAAGCCTGTTTTTATTCCAATGAGACCTGCTGTTATTGTGTACGGCTCACACATCAGCTTTACCTGCCACCTAGCAAAACTTATGAAAAGAGTAGGCCCAGGCACAAGACCTTATTTCAAATGAACATAGGAGCAAATCATGGAAAACCCCACTGCAGCCACACACCGGATTGAGTTGGAAACTGAACCTATAAGCTAGTAGGGGCTTTCACAGGAGACCGGCTATGTGAAGTGATGGTATATAGTCTTAGAGGAGCAAAATTATGTGATCTTCAGTTTTGTTTTACTTTTTTTTGGTTCTTAGAAGGCTATATGAAATTAGTTACAGGGCTAATTTCACTGTGTTTTTTGCAACAGCATGTTAAAGTCTTTAAGCTGATGTATGTATATAAATGGTGCAGAAACCTCCTAATTATGTTTTCCTATATGGCAAAAATGAGTAATGTGCAATAAGTGTGTTACATGGCATTGCAACATGAGATTTGATGACACCACCACAAAGAGAAACACTTTACACATACACTGATGTAGAGAAGTATTTGTGTGACTGATTTGGGTGACTTTGTTTGGAGCCACATGTTACCATAGATACTAACTACTAATAACTGCAGCCTGAGCCGCATGATTTCTCAGCTGTTGTTGACTCTCATGAAACCACAAACTGCTTCACCACCATTTAAAATGTCTGCAGTCTTAAGCTGCATTCTTTTGTGCATCGTATTGTGGAACAATAATGGAGATCAATGACAACTGAAACTTCTGAAGATGCACTGACAATAGTGGTCTAAAGGCTGGATAAATGGGCTTTGTGACCAGTCTGGATAAATCAGTGGTGCAAGTGAAAATAGAACAACAGTATACGTCATTAGATCAAACTCTAATTGCACTGGGCAGCTTCCATGTGCGAGTGTTTTTAATTGTGTTTTAACTTTTATCAACAAGGACTTGGAGTTTTTGTTTTTTTTCGATATTCCACATGCAATGAAGTTAAAATGGTTATTAGTTCTTCCACATGTAAAAGCATTACTATTTTTAAAGACATAATTGCATTATTTAATACTGCAAAAGAAAAATCACTTCATAGACAATGCAATATACTTCACTGCTGTACTTTTGGAAGGCGAACTGAATTCTATCATCCATTACTTATTTAAAAAGAAAAAAAATTACTGTCAAGTAGACTGAGTACGTGCAACATTAGGTTGCTTTAGACATAGACTGAAAATCTATTTTCTGAAGACAAAGAAACAATAAATTCTTTATTTACCTGGACACAAAAAGTTATTTTCCTCAGAGAGGAAATAGTGGGTCAATTTAGTGTTCAATCAGTCAAGTCCACTGCCATTTCCTATAAAAAAAATGTCATTAACATAGTAATGTATGTAGTTAATGTAAAAAAATGTATATCACTTGAATGGCAGCTCCCATTGAGTTGGTTCCTTTTCTAAAACCTCACTGTGGCTGTTTAAAATGCATTGTTTTTTCCTAGGGTTGTTAGTCTCTGTAAGGTACTGCCTTTTCAATAACACAGTCACCTCCTGAATAGCAGCTCCTACCAAGTTGATTCTTTTTCTAAAACCTCACCATGGTGGTGGACTACCTCTGTGCTAGAGGGCTGAGGTCCCTTCAGGGGTTAAGGAGCCTATAGAGAACATACAAACAAACTTTCAGCTTTATACACACGAATATTATTATTATCAGGATGTGTTTTAAACACCAACACATGGAGCACATGCCAATTTCCAAATAAACTACAAAACTGATCAAATGTTTTGATAGCCATAAAAATTTGTAATCTGCCTTATCAAACATAATATACAACTATTGTATATGTGCAAGTTGTTCTACTGTTGAGCAGAATGAGACAATTGAAACAACTTTTGTGACAAGCAGCCTGCTCTCCTACATTTTGATAGATGAAAATTGAATGTTCTTAATGCGCCCCATATACCTGTGGTGCAGAAATATATTTGTGTGTCTGAGTGCAAATTGACTGTACAATATGTCTACTGGCACGTGTCGGTCTGCTCGACAGATTGCAGCCAAAGTGTGATTGATGGGCCGTCAGCAAATTCCAATTTGCATCTGCTGATTGTAAAAACTAATCACTGCAAGAGGAGGAGCGATGAAGAGCATAAAATGATCGGAAATCTCCTGTGGTTTCTGTGTTAACTGTTGCATGCCCACCTGTTGTGTGTGAGGTTTCCACAGTTACATTGTGTTATGTTATTGATGTGTATGTTTCGCTGACAATCTGCAGTCCAAGTCTGTTGTGTTTAATAAGAAAATGACAGGGACCTGGTTCTATGTTCCTTTGTTTTAGCTTGTCACATTTAGTACCCCCACCTCTCCATCATACTATATGTGTCTAACCCTGGCTCTCTCAGTCCTTCCTTTGTTCAACCTGTCTTTGAAGTTGCACAGGAGTGTTCGGCCAACAGCTGGCAACAGGAGAGCAAAATGTCTTTGGAGTCTGCCCTGTGTCAAACAGCATAGTCCTCATTGTCAGTGGATGTCATTTTGCCAGAGGAACAGGGCCATTTTCGGTTCCTGTCCACCAACTGGGAAGAGCGAGAGGCTCAAAGGGAACTCCCTGGAGGATGGTAAAGGGCGCTGCGGAGGACGGAGTCACAACCTCTCAGCCTCTCAAAGCTCATCAACACCAGCAGCTGTGTCACTGCTCTCACACAACTTCCATAAAAGATGTGGCATACAAAGTTCAATTTTACTTTATTAAGATTCAGGAGCTCAACTGAACAACTTTGTTGTCATTATGCAAACGCAGTGAAATTATAATTGTCAGTCTCCTTCTGTGCCTTATTATTATTAGTATTTCTAGACACGCCAATTAACATTTGTTCAGTTTTACATGTCTGATATGCACATTCACTTTCTTGCTGGTGAGAGAAGAAGGGGAACACACAGCTACAGGCTGGGACTGACCACATGACAGGTTCTTGACATATCTGAGTCAGAACATTACAACAGAGTGAATACAAGTGTTGAGCAACCTGAGAGAGGTAAAAATTACTATTTACCCCTTATTCCTTTAAAAGTAATAATATTACTAAAGACTGTGTCTAACTTAAAGTTAATGGTAAGAAAGTTACACGAATCGTATGATACCATGAGTGTGGCCTTCATATCACCTACCACGACAAACGTAGTTCTTCTCTTCGAATATTCCCAATAACGATCTTCGCATCTTTGACTGAGATAAAGTCAAAATAATGACAAAACTCTTCCAGCTGGTGCAGCACACTCACTCCTCCACCTCCTCTCATCCCAGGGTTAGCATTAGCTTTTTGGCTAGTAGCCAGTGTTTACCTGCTCGCGTGCACACGTCTCCCAGGAGACAGATCAAGTTGCGTTCACGGAACGTAGTAACGCAGCGAAAAGTGAAACGTGTACTCTTATTTAGATCGATAGATAGATAGATAGATAGATAGATAGATAGATACTTAATTTCAATGTTGCGGCAGCCATTACACAGAAAAATATTAGAAGATTCAGCACCAGAAACATCTACACACTGAGAATACACAAAACACAGTACACACAATAGTTAGAATAGTACACTCTGTAAAAACTTGAAAATAAATGTGTCTTAATGAATATATGTGTGTCTTAATTACATATAGTTAACCTGTAGCAGACTGTAGTAGACTCTGACGCTCTGTCAGGGAGTCATTGTACAGGCTGATGGCTGTTGGCACATATGACTTCCGGTACCTTTCCTCATCACAACGGAGCTGAAGAAGTCTCTGACTAAAACTGCTTCGCTGTTTGACCAGTAGGCTGTGGAGAGGATGTGAGCTCTTCTCCATGATGTTCAGCAGCTTGTGCAACATCCTCCTCTCCACCAACTGCTCTAAAGGTTCCAGGGAAGTCCCCAGCTCAGAGCCAGCTTTCCTGAGAAGTTTATTCAGTTTCTTACTGTTGCTGGCTCTGATGCTGCTACACCAGCAGACGACGGCAAAGAAAAATGTATTGGCTACAACAGACTGGTAAAATATCTGCAGCATCTTGTTGCACACATTAAAGGACCTGAGCTTCCTCAGGAAGTAGAGTCTACTCTGTCCCTTCCTGTACACAGCCTCTACAGTTTGTTTGTTTCAGTTTTAGTTGGTACTTAGGTGGACTAGATTTAAAAAACGAGGCACCATCACGCTCCATGTAATGATTTCTCCCATTCACTCAGCCACTCCTCTCAACTGATAGTACATTGGCGAGTGTCTGCAGCCTTTGTTATGCACATGTGCTCTTATAAAAAGCTGATTAGAAACCTGGCAACATGTTTACATGCCACAGTAATCAGGGAGAAATTTCTGGGGGAAATCTACCTGGGGAAATCTGCTTTCTCTAATCCCCTACCCCAATTACGGAAATCAGGTTTCCCATTTACAAGACAGTTAAGAAATCAGCTTAATTGAGAAATGCCACTGTAACCAGATTACTTAAGGGCATGTAAACTCACTGAAAGTTTCAGAAAGCGAACTGATTAGTGATAACAAAATTACTTCTTATTAAGTTTTTTAGATTTTTGAGAAACTGCAGAATTTGTAATGTAAGCACGCTCAGAGAAAGGAACAGAGGTGATGTGGACAACCTCATCATGGTGGCAGTGGGGTGGCTGTGACATTGACCCACCTGTAGATCTGGGCAGCTGGGAACAGGAAAGGGACAGGGAGCTAGCAGGCCTAAAGTTAGCTGCAAGTGACACAGACTGGGTGATTGGATGGTTGATAACAGGCTCAGAGCGAGCTGCAGGCAGGACTGGCTGAGAGGATGGCAGCTAGCAGGCCCGGAGTGTGCTGCAGGCTGGTGGCTAGGGGGGCCTTGCCTTAGCAGTTTAAGGTTTAATATGCCAGGTCTAAACTTCCACCAAAAACTGCCATCATCTTAGTGAAGTCTGGGCCGTGCTTCCAGAAGGGTCCAGGAATTTAGGGTCTTCCAGAAATACGTCCCCAGTTACTCCAGAAACTTCCCAAGAGAAACCCTATGTGATACAGAAATTTACATATTTGGGTTTGGAATGAAAAAATTCATTGCTTTCACAGAAGAGGAAATAAATATTCCTTAAAAATCCTTAAAAAATGTTAATAGTGTATTTTGCAGTTAAATTCATCTATTTATTGCACTTAATTAAATGGTTGTTTTTACAAATGCACAGTCCTCCCTCACTGAAAGGGTGAGATGAGTGGAACTGATGTGATTGCCCTTTAATGTGTTCTGCCCCAACTCCACATGCTCATAAAGCTTTCATACCAGTAATGATGAATTCCTACTGTTATCTACATTGTGCCTGGTTACTCCTGTAACACCAGTGCCGGTTCTCATGAAAACTGCAAAAAGATGTTTGGACACATCCACTTTTGAACAGAGTGATCATGCTTGGGTTATGACTGTGCCTGGTTTCAGAAAAACAGGACCCATCGTGTTTTCAGCAATGGATGGTGACGTGATCTCTTTATCAACCTTTGCCAGAAAGTGAATAAACACACCGACTAACAATAATGATGTCTGTTTGCATTCATCAGAACCTTGTACATCTTTGCTAATAAAGCCAAGCATCAGGCTTGTGGTTTATCATCCACTTCATTATGGACAGTGATTAAATTTGCAATATTTAATTAGTGCATTTTCTTCATTCAGTTATAATGAATCAACACTGCTGCGACAGTCTTTTCATCAGTTAGATGCAAAATCTATGAGATGTTATAGAATAACAAAGTGTGTGGAAATGTTTAAAAGTTGGGTCACTGGGTTTACAGTTTGAAAAATGGCACCTCAAAGTAAAATGGACCTGATAAACAAAATGCCATTGTGTTGTGTTTTTACTGCTCACCATATATACAGTTTCTTTCTCAGCTCTGATATTTTTGATTGATTGCTGTTGCTGACATTTGCTTTTGCATTTTCATACACGGTTGTGAAATATGATTGAAGGGGAATAGGGCTGGAAGCTGCAGCAGGATTAGTGGCAGCCCTTGAGAATGTGAAGTATAGAAATGAGGTAGAGAAGTATTCATCATTAAGGAAAGGTGATAATACGCCTTCATCCATTTACAGCACATTTGTGCAAGTCTGACCTGCAGGAGGCCGTTGGACTAGAGGAAGGGAAGGGGGTGAGGGAGAGTAAGGACAGAGGATGAATAGGGGTGGCAACACATGCCTGTGAGAGGAGTCACTGTCTCATTAAGACTGTGGTCACGCTTTGTATTACCCATCACTTCACAATGTGTACACCAGGAAAGCAAGATAAGTATATTCTGTTCATGCACCACAGCTTTAGCTTTGGTTGTCTGAAACAAAGGTAGAAATGTATACAACAGTGTAGATTTTATGCAAGAAAGTGGTATATGGTCATTGTAGTTCACCACACGACAGAATGTCCTCTGATCAGTCTGCAATGTTCTGTGATCTCTCTGCGTTTAAACACATCTTTTATGATGCAGACATTAACAAATTTGTCAGGTGCATGTGCATAATACCTCACCCTCAAAATCGCGTCCATGCACAGACAAACATCCATGCCTACTAGCGGCGTCAACTACACAGGTGACCTTTTGTTTCTGTAGTTGTTAGGACTTGCAGCTTGTTTGATGCTCTAACCATACTGAATTAAGCACCACTCCAACATCAAGGTGGTGTGGTTACCTAGATGAAAGCAGAGCATGTTGCACGGTGGGTAGTACATTAAACAGACAGGTATTCACAGCCAGCAGCGAGGCAGCTGGGGAGAAGGGCTAGGTGTGATGAAAGGGGGATTAGCATGGATTCATCATCTTCCTCTATCACAAGAAGCCATGAGTGCTACATGAAGCTGCTCTGTGATTGTCAGGAGAGGAGCTCAGTAGGTTTATTAGTTTAAAAGCATAAAAATGGCAGTGGAGCATCAGTGCATTTCACTTGTCTTGACATAGTAGACATTTTTATATCTCACTATATCTCAAACAACCCGTTAGCAATTTACTGATGCTTATGAAATAGTTGATCTCCAATAGTTTAAATATGATGGTGGTCCAAACATTGATTTTCAGACTTCGCTTTTGATCATGATAGCATAGAAGAATCTAATAGGACTTGATTGATTGAATTGCTTTAGTCCCTATCCCAGACTTTTCCATTTATTTTTGCATAAGTAGATGAACATCTATGACAACTTGGTCTTAGTTCTTCTCTATTGCATAAAATAATCACTACTAAATAAGCTTATAAAATGTTTTAAAGGGACTCACTGAGTTTGTGACCATGAATGTGAACAATGTAGAAAAAAACTGTCACCTGGCATTTTTTATAAGGAAGATAACATTTAACAGAGGTGTTATACATCACAGATAAAGATACCTTTACATATTAGGACATTTTATGCAAAAAAATTGAGCTTATCTGGTGCATTGGTATTATCTGAGAGTGGTTAGACTGGTCAGGTTTTGTTAAGTGAGAAGTATATGAACTTACAGTATGTCAGTCACTAAGCCAGTCAAAAACTGAAAAATAGTTCTTTGGTTTGAACATAGTTTGGCTGCTGTAAAATCACATTTTTGTGTTATTGCACCACCTTGTCTGCCTTAAGTTACTTTGTCCCAGAATATAATCCTGCATATAAAGAACCACATTGAAGCTTCATCACCCTAGAGTATAATTTTGTCACTATGAAGGCGTAATTTTCTACCAGCTGCAGTTCCAGGCACTGAAAGACTCAGGTGTGACACTCTTGCCACTGTAATTTTGCAGACACAAATTGTTACTGATGTCTGTTGTCATGTCAGTCAATATTCTGCGTGTGGTGAAACTTGCTTGAAAATCAATTCTGTGTGAAGTACTTAAACCTCATCAGCTGAGTCACAAGACAAAGTGAAAGTGTCTTCTCTGTTGTTGTTGCTTTTTTTTTTTTTTAATTCAAACAATTTGCCTAACTATACAAAATATGAAAAACAGTTATTGCTCAGTAAGGAAATATTTTTGAGAGAGCCTGGAGCAATCATTATCACCTGCATAACAGACAGATGGGGCAGACACAATAACATTAAAAGGCAATCCAAAAACAACAGCTCTGCAATGAATTTGTGAAAAAAACACCAGAATGTGGCATTTTGAAATACAATGCAGTACAACTGCACACTCTTTAACACACAAAAGTGAACAGGGCCACTGTATTTGTTATAGGTATTGTGTTGTAAATATACTTTATTTTGCATTAGCAGTGATTTAAACACTTTAAAAGCTTTGTGTGATACCCAAGGTTAAGTGGATGTACTCATGCAATAAATAGAAAGTGCCACTCTCATCTGGAAACGTACACACCTAAGTGTTTCATCTGCAACTGGAAAGAAAGATCTTATGACACACTGCAATGTAGCATTAAAGGCGGCAAAAGCAATTTATTTTGTTCAACATTTAAATGATAATCATCCTATAGCATTACTTGAATGCCTATATCATCTTTTGAGTCTCCCACCATAAGAGTTTTTCTTTGAAAGCTTCACTGAGCAAATTAGTGACATAAAGCAGCAGGGAATTATGGAATCAAATCACTCACCGTAATGTGAAAGGGTTGCTAGCACTTCTCATTAGAGCAATAATCATTTTCCAGCTCTGCAGGTTTTTGTGGACTAAGTTTGCAAATTCTCAAGGGTAAAAGTCAGGTTTACCAAACCAGCCAAGTACTAGAAAAATTTAATTACAATAGCTTTTGTGAACAAACAAGAACTCACTATAGTATGTGCCTAAACACCTTTTAGACACTCTTGACTGTACCTGTCATTTAAAGTCTCATCTAGCATCTGCTTCTGTTAATATCAATACAGGTCAGATCTGATACAGATACAGATACACATCTGTTCCCTCTTCTTAAAATGTAACTGAATAATTTTTTTCACAGATGACAGTGTAAGTTTAAAACTGCAGCTAAGAGCAAACAAATCCATCGTATTTAGATGGAGTAAAAATATGCAAACTCTTGCTGCTACATCTACACTGCATGATTTACACTCCAGCTTTAGATATTGACAAAGACATATAATAAATAGCCTTGACATAGATTTTGGAAAACACTTTTTTTAATAGAATGCTTCTCGTAACCCCTTAATTTTACTTTTCAGTATTTGTTTCTGCTTTCTTTGGCTCTGAAAATGCACACACCAGCCAGAAGTACAGCTAAACAAGTAGTCTGCCTGTGCACACACGTGTCCTCACACTCGCTGTCAGCAGCAGCCCAATCACAGCAGGCTCATCCATCTTTATTACTGCAGAAACACACTTGAATGATGTGGCACACACATACACACATACACATGAAGACATACACACATTTTCCCATCTTTTTCTCTTCATCCTCTCATGTTTTTTCCCTGTGTAAGCTTCATGTGACATGGGTGATGGCTGATAAGGTGGAGCTACTGTATATCTATTGATGGAGAGTACAATGAGTTCAGATTTCTTACAGATACAGATTTATTAAAAAAAGCTCACTCAATACAGACACAGAGTGTTTTGTTCGGTGGCTGGTGATTTGAATGTGTATGCATGGAAATGTCAGTTAACAACTGCAATGTATTTGGCAGGAGGCTTTCTAAATGAGAAATGTGTTAATTGGCTTGTCATGAGCTCTGTGTATTGACAATGGTAGAGTGTGAATATGAGACAGACACTTAGATTAGCTGACTGTGCCTCTGGATGTAACTGGGGAAGTTAGGAAGATGACACATTTGTGCTGTTTTAACGTGATTATCGATGCATAAAATAGTGTCTTGTGTGTGTGGTAATCTTTGTTCTCATGTAAACCATGCTTCGCTTCTCACTTATCCTGATGTTGACAAGAACAAAGTGTTGGCTGAGTCAGCGCTGCTGTCAAGACAGTTTGGCACACGCGCGCACACACACACACACACACACACACACACACACACACACACACACACACACACACACACACATACCACACACACACACACACACACCCACACACACACACAGACACA
>OMLM01014033.1:0-33991 GCA_900302695.1 Helostoma temminkii | reverse complement strand
CACACAGAGTTATAAGGCACTTACTCACTCATAATAAGACCCTGACTCATAAATGGACCCCTACACTTAAAGGGATTTTCCCTTCATTTCTGATAACACCATATTTCAGTTCAAGCTACCAACTGCTGACAGTTGAAGGTGCTCATGCCATTTCTTCGGCTCTGTTTTCGCTGTCTCGCCTTTTTTTTTTTTTTTTTTTTTTTTAACCCCCCCCCACCCCGCATCGTTCTCAGGCTCGACTCGAACTCTGCGCTCTGAGAGATGCCATAGCCGCATACCTAAGCACCGAAAGCAAGTAAGTGCAGCGCACACACATTCACACAGTTCTACAGATGGGAAGTCGTGTATGTGCCCAGTGATTTATGGTAGTGAATGTCAGACATAAATCTTCACAGTCGCACATCCCTCCCTACAATCCCTATTTATGTTACTTGGTGGGTTATAGAAAGGAAGTGAAAGTAATCTGGTTCTGCTGTGTGCACGCACTGCGGTGTGTGTGTGTGTACACATGTATGTGTTCATGTGGGTACATCAGTGTGCATGCCTGGATTCTTACATAGACTTACTCGACTGTATTTTCACCTTTATTGTCTTGTTCCAGTGCCAGCTTCAAACTGGCTTTGGACGCTCTGCCTCAGTTACAGAGCGGAGCTGATAAGAAGTGAGTATCACACTGGTCCTTGTAAACAATAAAAGGGATTGTGACCTTTTGGTATTTACTTCATGATTTTAACTTGACACGGTTCGTGCCTGTTTTATTTTTTCCGCCAGGCTACTTGAAGAGCTGTTGAACAAGTTTAAGAGCAGCATGCAGCTCCAGCTCACCTGCTTCCAGCCCTCCACCGTCCAGCCCATCAAGAGATAAAGTGCTCTGACTAACACACTGCACCGTGTTCGTTTCTTATCTATGTATGTGGAATCATCTAATGAACTTTGACTACATGTATCTCTTCAGTTATCACTTTGTTTGCTCATCGCTTTTTTCAGTGTCACTTTCAATTTCTGCTTTACTAAATGAACCTTAATGTCTTATTCATCTAATCTTGACACTAAATGACTTGATTTCATTGTTACTGTGTAGGACAGTCCCAGTTATAGTGGTTATGCTAATCATGTATGGCCACTCATGTACCTAAGACACTGCGTGCAAATGGCTAACTTGCTTGTTTCCGGAAAGTTCCCGGTCAACATTATCTCTAATCAGACTTAATAAAAAACTTGTGAATGTGTTAAGGATTTATAGTTACTGCTGAGGCTTTGTACTGTGCCAATTCAGCTGCACAATAAAGTGCTACAACATACATTTAAAGAGTGATGTGGTTGAATAAGGTTGTTTCCATCAGTCCCAAACCAAAGATCCAGGTTCTTTCTGAGCTTCTAATCTCATCATATGAGCCTCATCAACAGACAAGTGCTTGAACTTTCCATCGTTCTGAGCTTTTCTGGGGCATCTTGTCCATTTTGGCAAAACATTTTGCGTGACGCTTTTACTGATTATGTATGCCGCTACCATGGCTTATCGCGCTGTACAGATATTTAAGTTACTATTGTGATTCTTCATTTGCAAGGCGTGTGTCAACTGCTTGTAGCTGTTTTCAGGAGTAATTGAGAGTCGGGCTGTTGTTGAGTGAAAGCCATATCCTCTTTACTGGTTTGTTGTTCATTAAATCAGTATCCACTTAGTCTCTGACATATAATCGTGTTTTACACCAAATGTCATCAAGATCTGATACATTTTTCAGAAAACCTGTGAACTTACCACAAAACAAAACATAATTCTTCTTAGTAGAAGCAGTTATTTCTTAGTCAGTGAGTCTTTTATCGTAATACTAAATTATATTGGCAGTTTTCAATAAGTGTGATTGAGTGTGAATTCCTGTATAACTCTATGATTGTATGTAGTTCTGTAAGCAGTTGAATTAAGTTGTTGAATCATGAAATTATTCTATGTATCTTCGACCTTGAATTAACTGTTCATTCAACTCCTTAGTAGTTTAGTGTTGTACAGTAATTAGTTGTGATCCTACACACATATTGGATCGTTTCATTACATTATTCCTAAAAATATAATTAGGACAGCACTGGTGAAATATATAGCTGCAGTATTTCAGACCTAATGGGATCACCCAGTGTAATCATATTTTCTGACTTTCTGTGTCATATTTAAAGCCAAATCTCCGACCCAAGGTTTCCAATTTCCCACTTTTTCAAATGTACGAAAACATGTTCTTGCTTAACAGGTAACAGGTGGCGTTCAAGGACCCAGCTGCTGTAGAAAAACATATGTTGTATGAGGCTTTCTTTTAAAAAAATGTAATAAAAAACCATGTTTATATAGGTTATAGTCATGCGGGTGTCCGTTGAGGCAGACTCTTTCAGTTACTGATGTCTATTTTTCAGACGTCTGCAAAAGCTACAACTTTTAAGATCCACTAGTTGAGATAATACACATATGAGTCACAGGCAGATGTTTCAGAGTTTCTTTGTCACGAATAAAATCATGAAAAGACAACAAAACGTTTTAGTTAACGCTCACAGTGCTTTCTGCTTTCCTGCTCAGCCTAGTTTTCTCAAATGCACCTTTCAGTGGCAGCTCCACTTGCACAGTGTTCAACTTTCACCCCAGGGCTTCTTCAGTTGTCCCCGAGCAGCCAGTGCACAGAGCATCTTTAAACAAACACTTTAAGTTTCTCGATTTAAAAAATGAATGTTAAGGAGCGGAGCTGCTGTGTTAGTTAAATCGTACACATGTTTTTGTTTCCGACTTTGCAAAATGTGTGTGAAATACTAACTTCTGAGTGTCCTCATCTAGTCCTTATCTACATATGCATGAGTCACACTCAAGTGAATCAGTTTGTGTTGTGCACGCTTGCAGTTTGTTTGTGTCACGGTTTAACGCAGCGGGTCTATCCATTCATCTCTGGAGCTGAAGCTCACCAGTTCACTCATGCTGTCTGGCATGTCAGGGAGGAGACCAGTCGACAGGGCGTATGCAGGGTGGGGATGGGTGTAGGCCGTTATGCAGGGCAGCAAACGGCAGGATGGTGACAACAGAAAGTGTGATTACGGCCGTGGGTGTAGGGCCTTACAAAGAAAGCAGTATGATTGTGGTGGGTCTAGGCAGACACAGCACACCAACAGCTCACATGAGCGTTTTACATGAAACGAGAGGTTATCTGAGGACAATGTGAACATGCTGTTAATTTGCAACCTAAAAATTAAGCCTCAACTTTTTCGATGTGCGAGCCGCACTAGTATATCTCCCGGCTACAACCTTCTGATGTTTTCATTCATGCACCTCAGCCTCTTTTTTTTTTTTTCTGTCATGGTTTCCCATCCACATATAGGGGAAAGCCATACAGAGCAGGCAGGAGATGTTTTGATTCTCTGCGTTCTAAACTTAGCTCTCTGTCCTCCCACGGATTCATTCACAAAATAAGATCAAAGCCCAAAGCCTTATCCGTTCTCCACCAGCTCTCTGTTTACAGTAACAGAGGTGAGGAGGGGGAGTTTTTTTCGTTTTGTTTTTTTTTTTGATTCACCAAAACTCTGTTCCATTCAGAAGACAAGATGACAAGACCCGTAAAAACATAAAAAACAGAGACGCTTTGATACGATTTTTGTTCACCTACGAGTGGGTAATTGAAAGGTTGGAGAAATGTGATATCAGAGAAAATTCGACTGTGCTCACCTTGATTGTAGAGCAGAGAAAACATTGCTGCTTTTCAGACAGATGTTGTGCCGCTGGACTTAATCAAAAACAGGAAGAAGATTAGTAAGAATGGTACACAGATTTCACACTGGAAATGTGTGGCATTTGAAGCTTCGACCTAGATACCACTCCCTTTTTTGGGTATCATTTCAACAGGCCTAGCATTTACAGGTATAAGTGTGCTTCATAACACACTGTAATGTAGCTTATGAATGTTAAATAGTAAAGAAAGAGCATAGTGTTTGTGCATCTTTATGCCACCACACTGGTTTTAGTCATGGTTGGAAGCGATGTGTTTCTGGGTACGTTCATCCTGTTCTTGTGAACAGGATATCGCGAGTGCATCTTGAGTAAATGTCTTCAAATTTAGCACAAATGTCTACTTGGACTCAAGGATGAAATTAGTAGACTTTAGTTTCAAAAGTGAATTTCAACATGACCTCATCATGTCCCATTCTCAGTAACAATATATGTCAGAAACAGCTGCAGGGAATTTAATTACATCTGACACAAACATCCAGTTGGACACAAATTTATTAGAATTAGGACAGCACTGGTAAAATGTAGGGACAGTATTTTAGACGCAATGTGATCATCCAGTGTAATCATATTTTCTGACTTTCTGTGTCATTTTTAAAGCTAATACTCTGAGTTTCCAATTTCCCACTTTCTCAAATGTACGAAAGCATGTTCTTGCTTAACAGGTAACAGGTGGCGTTCAAGGACCCAGCTGCTGTAGAAAAACAGCAAGATGTTGTATGAGGCTTTCTTTAAAAAAAAAAAAATTAATTTATAACCATGTTGTTTACATTTAGGTTAAAGTCATGTGGGTGTCCAGTGAGGCAGCCTCTTTCAATTACTGACGTCCATTTTTCAGACGTCTGCAGAGGCTACAACATTTTTTAAGATTCATTAGTTGAGATAAGACACGTCTGTGTCTATATCATCTAAATGTCCCTGGAAATACTTATAGTCACTGGCAGATGTTTCAGTGTCTTTGTCATGATAAAAAATAATGAAATGACAACGAAACAACATTTTATTTAACTCTACCGGTGCTTTCTTCTTCTACTCTGCCTAGTTATCTCGAAGGCTGTCAAGGCTGTGAAGATGTCAACTTAAGGCTTCCTCAGTTGGCATCCAAGGCGTTGTTAACAACTCATTAAGTCATTAACACTTTTTAGGGTCATTAAGGGGACAAGTGGGCCATTAACACAATTGACCAGCGTGTGTGTTTGTGTCACTGGGGTCACGGGCATGAAAGTGAGAACAGCTGTCTACAAGCTAAGTGGTGTCTGCGACTTCCCCTCTTCCCCCTCCTCCTCTGTGTACATGGCTGTTGTCAGATATACATTTTAATTCCAGGGGATTCATTTTAGCCACAGATTATGATGCACATTTTGTGCTTTAAAGAACAATTTGGCAGCGGAACAGATTATATCAGACTGAGTCAAAATACAGTAGAGAGAAATAAGGTGAGGCTTAAACTTCACAGCAGTTTAGTTCTACATGGAGTTAGCAAAAATAGTCTGTTTATTAATCAATTAATGAGTCAACTGATGGGAAATTGGAGGGTATTTTTAATAATTGTTCTTCAGCCATGTGGCAAAAATCGATATTTATATGTAAATATACAGAATGTGATGTCTTTGGACAGGACTTGAAGACTGATTAACAATGAAAGTAATCATTAGTAATCACTAGTTACAGCTCTGATGCACTGTTGACAAGTCCTCTTCCTGCTGAAAGCACACTAGACAGTGGTTTTCAAAGAAAGTGTGAGTTGTTTTTCAAGAGCAGCCTTATCAGGAGATGACATCTTCCTTGCTCTTCTTGTAAATTTCACAGCAGTGACAAATGTATTTGTGGGTTTCCTTTGATTGTTTTCCATGAAAGTGGAAACAAGACTGTAATGTGTGAGTAGAAGCCAGGAAAGCTTTCTCCCCAGTGAGGCGCGGAAAGCGTGGCCAAACCTCTTCCTCTCTCTCCTCCCCTCGTGATGTCACAACATTGTTTGTGATAATGAGGCCTTTGATTAACCAGCCTCATCCTGCATGTGAACCACACTTCCTGTTCAGACGCCCATCACTGACGTTACTCATAGAGACTGCACAGTTATGAACGCAGATCGTCACACTTTTACACTTAAGCAATTTATTGTTTTTTTTTTTTTTTGTGCACTTTAAAGACATAAAAAAAAGCTCCAAACATCGATTCTTTCTCAGATCTTATGTATGACACTTCGGTTTAAAAAAATACAACATGTCACTGAACTATTTCATATAAAATGGTGTAGAAAAAGCTTATCTAAAAATCAGTTCCCTGAGCCAGGCACAAGACATCATTTATAATTTACTAAGTGGAGGTCATAGTGTGTCCGAGCAACAGAAAAATCTAAATTATGTACAAAAATAAAATGTAAAAAAAAAAATTGGGGGAAATGTCAGATTAACAGACTAGAGAAGAAATTTACACCAATCTCGTGCTTGCACAAAGGATGCAACCAGCTGTAGATTAGCCTATCTTAGCATAAGGTCTGAAGACGAGGACAAACAGGTAGCTGGGGCCTGTCTTCAGCATTAAAGTTCATGCATGGGCGCACTTTATCGTTTAAGAGTATTAAAGCTATATAAATGAATACCTTTTATGTGCTACATGCATTTCCCGTCTTCACGCTCAGCTAAGCTAACCAGGTGCTGGCAGCGCAGATATTACAGTGACATTAACCTTTTCATTTAAGTGAGTAAACCCATTTCCCAAATTGTCTATTAACTATTTAAGGCACAATAAAAATGTACTTACATTTTTCTACAGTACAATCACCCAAGCTGTCAGTTTTGTTTGCATAGTAAGTATGAAAATATTCATTGACCCCTGAAAGTAAAGTAGTATTAAAGGGAAAAAAAATTATGCTGCAAATTTGTTCTCAGCCACAAGCACAACCATAGAGGGCAAACGGTGATAGTCTCTAAATGTCCATCGTTTAATTTCAACACTGTCCAAGTTTGTCCTTTGGCTACACAGTTTCCTGCTCTGTGTGAAAGCTCGTTGCTGCATCTCAAGGTTTTCAACAGTCACTTGAACCCAGACGGTTCACTCCTGCAGGCTGCTGCTGTGATGGTGTGTGATGGCTCTCTGGTAGTCCTCAGAGGCATTTATGTGATCCGTGACTCCTGGGTGCTCGTAGCTGCGGTAGTAGTGGCTGCCCGGCTGCTGCGCGTAGTACAGGAGCTGCCTGGCAAACAGTGGCTCCACCTGCAACATGGCAAAAGTCAGCAAGGTGAGTGAAGGACTTTAAATCGAAAACAGTCAAAAATGTTTCAACACATTCAAATGTGGTGGTTGTTGTGAGCAGATGAACAACTTCCAACCTCAGTGAGATGCAGCTAACCTTTGAATTACTGATCATATTGTAAATTCAAAGTTTCCAAAACTGTCTTGTGGAAATTTGACAGAACAGTTTCTGTGGTTAAAAAACCTTGTTTTTGTTCTTTTTTTAACAGAGGGAAGATTTGAAAAGGTAAAACCATCACTGTGCTCAATGAACTGTAACAGAACCTAGATGTTAGTCCAATTCATAGCTCAGACCTCTGATTTTGTTTCATTTCCCTGATGAAAAAAGTTGGTTGCTGGTTTAATTCAATGTCTCTTAAACTGACATTATTAAATTTTACTATCAAATATGAGAAAAACTGTAAAACATTGAAACATGGAATCTGGATCGAAGTAATTTAAGGATTTTTGCTTTGAAAAACACTTAATGATTGATTATTTTAGGTTTAGATGTTACAAATTCTGCCTCTAGCAACTGGTTGGTTTAAAACCTCTCCCAAAGAGGAATAACTTGAAAACATTAAATTCAATAATGAAATATGATAATCAGACTGATTAGAGTATGACAGTAACACTGACATTCAAGAAAGGCTGGAGCACAAGTGGTTCAACCGCAACTTTTAGTTTGGCTTGTTTCCGTTTGTTTCTTGGTTTCAGATGTTCCCAGTCAGGACTCTAATCAATATCTGAACCTAAAGTAGCAGATCTGATTCATATAGAATTTGATTTGGCCCAACAAGATGGACTTCCCACTTTGATTTCACTTTAAATCGTTGAAAGAAAAAAAAATCCCACATGTGGGTGGGGATTCAGAGGTCTGGAAGCGACCGGTGCTGATATTCTTACAGACTTTCAAATCTTGGGTTTTAACTTTCAAATCCTATTTTTCACTTATGAAACGATACTTTCAAGAGTTAACTTACAGCCTTTCAAATTTTACTTTTGATTTTGTGAATTACAACGCTGACATAACCTGAGACCATCCCAGTAAATATTATGTGTCACTGAACTGGAGATCTAAGAAATCTGCATTGTAGGGAGTACTGTATGCAGTGCTAGCATTGTACTGTACTGTAACAGTATTACAGCAGGAGTAGTCACCTGAACAGTGAGGGTCCGTCTTTGCCTCTGTGGGTCCAGACAGTCGTCTCCGAAATTGAAAAGGACCTGGAAACGAGGCAGCCGACCATGGAGCCCGTAACTCTGGATCTCTGATCATCAGGAAATGGAAAACAGTGCATTATTATTAGCTTGGATGTCAAAGTAAAACCAAATGGGCACATTCAAATGATTTCAGAAGAATTTCACCTGAAATGGCATGACATTTGGGGTGATTCGAATGGAAAGTCCTGGTCACACAATGTATGCAAATGCAATTAGCTGTCACTTGTACACAGCTGGGGCTGTCTTAGCATGTGGGCGGGATGATGTGGCTGCATAGTCATGTGATTGTCACCTCATCATGAAATAGTACTTAAACTGTCACAGTTGTTGACATTTGGGGGATTTGTTTTTTGTTTTTTTTAGTTCTGTTCTTAGAAGACATTCATGTCGAGAGACTTACAGTAAACGAGATGTAGTTTTTCTAAAGACGAGTCAGTAGCACTCAGCAGATGAACAGAAGCTTATTAAAACCACCTGGATGAAGCATGTTTCCCAAGCTGTGCCTTTTTTTTCTTCATTCAAATAAACATGCTTCATTTCCTCATCTAATTTGCACAATTAGTTGTAGCACTACATGTATGTATTTCTTTCTGTTGTTTTATATTTTTATGCAAATTAACAATAAGATTCAAATCCTATTTGTATTTTACTAAAAGAGTAAACCTGAAGTTTTGATGGACACTGTAATGATAATCAGTAACTCGGGTGGTGGTGGCTGGTTATTTTACTGTTTTGGTACCAAATCCAAATATCAAAAGTTCAAGCTGCTGTCAAATGTGTTTGGTCAGATTTGTATAGTTATACTTAGTTCCTGTTTTATTTCTGGAACGTTCTACTACAGCTACTTATGAATAATGGGCTGTCTAGAAGGTGTTATGTCATGTTATTCACAGCATGGTATCACAGGAAGTAGCAGTGAAGATTCTCAGTCCAGGTGAGAACACAGCTAGTATTATTCATACTATAAAACCTGAACGTTTTCCACCCTAGTTGATTTCTAATTATCATGTATGCTTCAGTATATGACCATCAACATGAAGGTGAAATAGCTAAGAAGACATGCTGCTAGTGTTCAGCAGAAGATTTAGCTTGTTCTAGTTTCTCTAGATTTTGAGGATTTATTTGATTTTAGTAACTTTAGGCTGTTGATCAAACATAAATGATCTGAAGACGTCACCTGTAGGTAATCGTTTGGATTCATCTTTAAATCCTGACTGAACTGAATCATTAGTTGTAGCCCTGGTCTTGCTGTCTCACCTGTGAGGTAGTCCTGTGTGTGGAGGACTTTAGTGGGGATCTCTCTCTCCAACTTGTTGAGCTTGTCTCCGTAGGGGGACAGTCCTCCCTGCCAGTACACTCTGCTCTGACACTGCCTTTGAGCGTAGAGTCCATCTGCACGCATCCACAGTAGCACACCCCTCTCTAGGGTGGATGGGGGACTCGGAGGACACTCATCTGCCCTCCTCTGGGCTGAGAGGCTGTCCACAGGCAGGGGGATTACCTCAGGCCTGCCAGGCTGCAGGTAGTGCTTCTCTTCTGGGGAACACGGAGTGATGTGGCAGCCTTCTGGACTGGAAGTGGTCACCTCCCTTACCAAAATGTCCTGGAAGAATACAGACACATGCAGGCGGAAGTCTGGATGGAACAGAAAAGGATACAGGTAAGAGCTTAGTAGTTTTTCATGCAGGAATATGCTCAACAATGTTAAATGCGTATGACAAAGAAAGTGAAACTGGCTTCTAGCTGCTCCTATGGATTTGTTATAGCACTTTCTGTAAAGTACAAAATACCAAAGTGATTTCGTGAAGTATATTCCCCAAACTACAAATGGGACTCAGGATGCACTCTTATCCAGCTGAGATTAGTTTCTGGACTATTAGGAGGAAATGGAAAAGAATAATTAGTGGATTAAATGATTGTATTGGCCTATAATCTACTGCATCCCTCCAAAAATGGCAGTATGAGGAAACATGTAAGCACAGTTGGACTTTATGCCATCCCTCTGGCATTTATTGCTTCCTGGCCAGTAGGGGCAGTACAGAGTAGGGGCAGATTTTAACATTCACCAGACACAGAGCAACATTAGCTTTCATGTGTGGTCATGTTTCTTGGCGCCTGATGAATATCCATCACATAATCTCTAACTGTGTCTTCTATTTGGTCACTGAGCAGGGAGTTTACAGCAGGTTTCTCCCAGGTTTTAAAATGATTAGTCTGGATGATTCCATATGACCACATAGACTTGGATGTTGCATTTTGTGTATTTGCTGCTTGGCCTTGATCTCTGATGTTGTGTAAAAGGTTCTTGGGTGAACACAATGTAAAGCCACATTATAGTAACATCTAATGCTCAGTTGAGGATGTAATCCGGACTCATAATCCCCCTCCCACTGAGTGTGCAGAGAGAAAAGTGAAATGAAAGTCTCTGTTTTGTTTTTGTACCTGAGAGCGCTTCTGCTGATCTGATGCTGGCGTCCAGTGAGAAAGGCGAAGGCTGGCTATCAGCGGGGCCGTACGAGTAAATTGAGGCTCTGAGCTGGTATCCTGCACACACAGGAGCAGACAATAACTCAGCACAAGCTCAGAAAATGTACAATTATGAAACTATGAAGGATCTTAATGCATTTACAAACACCAAGAACCATACCATTCTCCATGGGTGGTCCCTGCCAGGGAAGGCTGCGCGGGGGACAGGGACACTGAGTGAAGGACAGCTCAGGAAGAGAGGTCGGCTCCTGACAGTAATCTCTCCAGCTGCACTCTGGTGTGGCCATGTACTGTGGCACCTACAGACAACAACAGTGAATAATCAGTCCAGCATTAGGAGAACAAGAAATTGTGCTGCATTCACATGCTCCTCGTTAACGCCAAACTCCAAGTTTAAATTCGTAAATATGGCATATTGTTATTGTTACTGGGAGAACTGAGCCTGCCACACACCTGTAACAGAATCTAATGTCCTCGGGAGTCGTTACATAAAGACAGGACCTTTTTTATAACAAAAGAGGAGTTCTGTCTATATGTAATGGAGTAATTATAGAAGAAAAAAGTTATGAAGCTGTTGGTAATTTCCTGGTTTTCTGCATAAACTGGTAATGAAATGTAATCTGATCTTCACCAAAGTCTCACATATCAACAAACACAATATTTCTAAGATGATAAAAGACAAACAAAAATTGTCTCTCATGTCTGTATTCAACACAACCTTTAAACATACAGAGTGATGGTGGAAAATGTATCTAGTTCAACCACCTTTGGCACCAATAACCTCAACCAAACACTTCCTGTAGCTGTGGATTGGACCTGCACAACATCCTGGGGGAACTCTGGACCTTTCTACCTCACAGAACTGCTTCTGCTCAGACAGATTCTCGGGATGTCTGGTGACATCGGCTCTCTCAGGTCATTTGCCAGCACTTCCACTGGGCTGAGGTCTAGGATCTGACTGACCCACTCCAAAAGGATTTTTTTATATATTATTCAAAGCCATGTTACAGTAATCTACTTCAGTGTTGACGGTAATTTCCCTGCTTCTTCTGAGGTTCAGCTTGCAGACAGCCACCTGTAGGATAACTTCATAAACTTAGGAATTCATTCTCCCCTCCATGATAACAAGCTGTCCAGACCTCAGAGAGCCGTTCACACGTCCTAAAAATCTGTCTGAGCTGAAGCAGTTCTGTGAGGAAGAGTGGTCCAAAGTTCCTCCTGAATGTTGCACAGGTCCAGTCCACAGCTACAGGAAGTGTTTGGTTAAGGTTGTTGCTGCCAAAGGTGGTTCAACCACTTATCAAAACACTGTTTCACTTACTTTTCCCCCCTTAACTCTGTATGTTTAATGGTTGTGCTGATAAAAGACATAAGATTATTACAGTTTTATCATCTTAGAAATATTGTGTTTGTTGATATTTGTGACTTTGGTGAAGATTAGATCATATTTCATAAATTATTAATGCAGAAAACCAGGAAATGCAAACTTTTTCTTACAACTATGTTCCCTGTTAATTGGGAAAATCACTGAAACTGCTCCTTGATCACATCTAAAAATATAAAAACTGAATATATATACACACAAAATAGTAGTGACACATATGTATAAATGCAAAAGTATTTTCCAGTATGTTTTGATGACTAGTCAAGAAAAATATTGGTCACATCATAACAAAATTTCCTATTTGCCTCTGTGTCAGCAAAAGTTTGGGATGCAGCTCATAAATCTGCGTCTCCACTTGGCCTGATGTGTATCTGAGGTCATTCATGCATGCACACTATGCCTTAACATCCACGGTTTCTGCTGCGCATTTAGTGTCTCAGTTTCTCACTCACTTCCTCTCCCTTTTCTTAAGTCCACCCCACTTATTTTCATGTGTATGAAAATCACCTGAGTCTGCAGGGCGGGGTAGGAGGAGTGCACCTGATAGCTCATTGGACTCAGAGGACTGTCCTCCTGTCGGGGTCCTGAACACAAAAAAGAAAAGTTCACTTTAAAAAAAAATCAAACTTTACACATACACAGAAAAAGCCTATGACCTTAAGTAGTGGTTTGGTTGTTTGACTGTTCAGAAGTTTATTGCTGCCCTGAGAAGTCTGTGACCTTTATCAGTCACACTCAGGTGCAGATTAAGAGAATTTCCAGCTTTGTCATTGTGAACCAGTTTACTGTAACAGCTTTTACTGAGAACTTTAACGCTGTAATCCTCCTGCTGCGCCAGATCAACAGATTAAAAAGCTGTAATGTTTAAATGATGGCATGTCTGAGGTGCTACTGACTTTTCTTGGCGCCCTCGGGGATGATGCGGTAGACTTTGTACGGATCTGAGATGTCCAGCTGGCTCCTGTCCACAAGTTCCTCAAAGTCGTTGCTCTTGTTGAGGGCGCAGCGCAGCCGCGTCTTCCAAGTCGGCGGATCTGGTTTGTCGATGCCCTCCCGAAACTTGCCTTTAAACAGCGCCCAGGCCTGAAGACATGCCACCGGTAAAACGTTACAAGCTGCACTAGGAAACCCAGGTGTCCTCTAAGTCCCGCAGAGACATCCTCCCAAGGACTTACACAGACAGCTAAAACTGTTTGATTAATCCAGCAACACAAAATGATCTGCAATCATGAGCAACTATGGCAACAAAGTTGGAATAATATGAAATGTTTGCAGACTCCAGCCTCTGACTTCTCTGCGTTAGGTGCCCGATCTTCCTCTTATTATCACAAACAGAATAGCTTTATTTTTTTTTTAGTTGTGTCTCGGATGAAGCAGAATCATTTCAGATAAAAGTGCTTCCGGGCTTGTTTTTCATTTCGTCAACCAAACTGATTAATGCACATTCACCGACTTAAATTGCAGTTGCAGCCCAAATTGTGCTGCGCGTTTTCATACACAAGAAACACCGCAAAGTGCTTTTTAAAAGATCAAGTAATAGCTGTGTCTGTCATGTGTCTATGAATGTGAGTCTTCCTAAGACTTGGAAACTATTTTGTTCAGCCTTCACACTACTTTTATTCTGAAAGTCGCAGTTTTTCGGCTGAGTTAACACCGGAGGATGCAAGTCTCTTACCTTGAAAAGCGCGGCATCCTCGTCCCGGTTGTAGTCCTGTTTCCCGGCGTGTTTCCACGGTATCCTGAAGATGCTTTTCTCGTCGTTCTCCCACACAAGTCCGGGATATTTCCCGCAGTCCACCTGCTCGATGAGCCACTGGCGCAGCTTTCCGTTGCCGCTGCTCCCGGAGCCTCCGTAATCCACCTCAGGGTTCATCTCTGCCCAAACAGACACGTGTGGCAACTCCACTGTTGTGTGCGCTGTAATGCAATATGATGTGCTGGTGAGTGCTTTGGCAGTTTAGCAGAGAATTATGAGAGTATCCGAGCTGCGTAAAAGTCGCTGATGGTTACTCACTGGTCTCCCACGCACACTGCGAGAGCCCTGGGAGCGCACCGAAGTGGTCTTACCTGTGAAACTCGAAACCCGTCTACTTTTGAAATCAATCAGTCTCAGAAAGCCCTCATCATTACGGCGGGCCCGCTTAAATCCTCCAGCCTATAGCGAGCAGCAGGAGGGCGGAGACAGAGCTGAGGATGCTGAGGAGGACGCACCTGCTCTCTCTCTTTCTCTCTCTCTCTCTCTCCCTCTCTCGCGAAGCTTATCAGTGCGCACACAGCGGCCGATCTCCAGTAAGACACTGGGGGAAACCCTGCCGGCGTCTATCTGAAGTGTCACACACCCGCACACGTGGAAAATCATGGGACTGAGACAAAAACAATTCTTTGAAATGATAAAGCCTTACGAAAAGTAACTATACAGTGGTCCTGCAGCAGAAGCGGTTCACAAAAACATCAGCACAAGTTTGTTCCCGTTGGAAGATTATATAGAACAGCAGATAATACCGCAGTTAGACAGTAACAGCCTACCAGATAAGATTATTATAAACTGTGTGTCATGACTTATAGAAGAGCTGCTATAGGAATATTACAGAGAAACAACACAGGCACAACGTGGCTATTTCACACTGAAACACACTTTTAAAAGAGCAATTTTCTTGTGTACTTTATTATAAAATACTCTTTTATTCTGACTTTGCTTCTGTAAAAGTACTTTTTATATGTACTTAAAGTATCACAAGTAATAGCAGCAGTTGGTCAATGTGCAGTTAATTTACTATATTTAAACCATTTCATATGTATATAATAATATATAGAGAGAGTGTATTATATGTAGAATTTATTTGATAGGATCAGATGCATTTATTATAAGATCTGAAAAGTAATTAGTAACTACATTTTAGTACAACACTGAAAGTTTATTAACATGTATGAAAACAAAGTGTGAGAAACTAAGTACTTAAAGTACTAAAAGTACACTATTGTGCAGAATGCCTCCAGTCAAAGATAGATTATAGTTTCAATAGTATTTATTACTGCATAAACATGTAACCTGTACTTTAACTGGGTGGAGCTGATTTTGACGGCATCATATTCTGTTCTTCAGTTTTGTTGTAGGTTCATGTAAAGATCTCAGATACTAAAAAGTACATTTACATTTGAAATTAGCTGAAGTATAAAGTAGTATAAAACAAAATACTCAAGTAAAGTACAGAAACGTATTTATGTATAGTATATTACTTTATTAAATGCACTTAGTTACACACCACAGATACATTCTACTGTAGTGCTGTGCTTTAAAACAGTTTTGTGCAGTACACAGATTGTAAGTAAAATTAGCAATACCACAGTGTAGAAATACTCTGTTACATTTAAAATGTTACCTAAGTAAAAGTACAAAAGTATTAGCCCAAGTGCCAAAAGTACAAGTACTCATATAGAATGGTAAATATGATTATTGATGCATTACTATGTACATCACTAGTGTTTAGTGTATTAATAATTTTATAATTAGCTATTTACCATCAAAATGTAATGAAGTCAAAGAATGACGTAGCAAAAAATCCAAATACTCAAGTAAATAAAAGCAGAAAAAAAGTTACTTTCCACCTTGGGTTTTCAGTTACTTGTACTTATCGCTACTGTAAAAAGAGTAATATTTATTTATTAAATTAAATAACATCAATTGCTGTTTAAATGGACAATTTGCTAATATACATATGTAAATTACCTCCACTGCAGCAGAAGTGTATGTGTGACTGTTAAAATGTATACACATACTATTACTAGCACTACACATACTTTTTATAAGAATTCTTGTTATTTGAGCAGCTATACATTAAACAGCACGATCAAAATCAAACAAATATTAATGCAGGAACAATAAACTAATTCTGCTTCTAATAGTGTTTTACGGGAACATACAGTAGTCACAGAGCCTATAGAAAGTAATATTCATATGTCAAGTCCAAGACACAGCATAACATAACTGACGAGGGGAGTGCACACAGCTAAATGTGTGGACTGTATGTACATATTTCCTTGATGTCTTGCTTGACTGCCCTTGCATGTTGTTTTGACAGTTAGAGGCCAGGACATGACATGACGAAAGGGACTCGTGATAATGACATGAAAAAAATCCCCCGTCACATGACTTGCTTGACTTATCTGCAGACTTTGGATTCTACATTTCAGAATTTTATATTGATATAGATATTTTCTAGGGGACAAGAGCTTCTGTGGCAGCGTCAGTGAAGAAATGTGCAAATGTTTTTCTAAAAACGACGTTTTTTTTTTTTTTTTTTGTGGGTTTAGTTGTCTGAGCAGAAGCCCACAGTGCGAGTTTAAGCAAGACAAGATTGGCAGATTTTTTTTTTTTTTGTTCAGGTGCCCCTTGTAGATAGGGCAGAGGGGATGCTGGTTATTGTGGTACTGCTGCTGATGGACTTCCGCATTAATAGAGCTTCGATCTCCTCATCATCATTGAAGGAGTTCTTCCCGTATCGGTCCTTCCACCAGGCTCGATACTGGAAGGAAAGAACACAAAAGTCATCTAAGACAAAATGAAAATGACTCCAGTAAAGACAAACAGAAGGCTGGTTACAGTATACTTACATGTCACAAATACAGGGAAGGTGCATTCAGCAATTTACAACTTGTAACACTCTGCACAGTATTTGTTTCCAAGTGTCGTAATGTGCGAATGAGTGCAGCATTTTAAGATGATCAACAATTGGTACCTCTTGTTTCTTTATGTGCCTCTATACCTTTTGCCCCACCTTGTCAGAACAGGTCCAGCATTGCTGCATCACACCATGGATGTGTTATGAAAACTGGATACCGAACATTAAAAAAAACATTTGGCCTCAAAACTAACTAAAACTAACGATAACTAATTTCGGATGGCCTTCTGAGAACCAAAACACAGACTATGTACTGATGTTTCTGTAGCTATGTACACCTCCATGGATCCGGTCTCCTGTGCAAAGACACCTTTAGCTGTAAGCTCTCATCGCTGCTTGTTCAGTCTTGGATACAGTTTCTAACTACATCTGGCTTTCGGTTGCAGTGGAATTTTCTGTGACTTGTTCCTACATTCTTTTGATGAGAACTCACACTTAAGCAAGGGATGTGCGATACATATCATCCAAGATAATATCTTCTCCTTTTTCTTTTTTTTTACGATGTGCTAGCTGATACTATCGAGTATGTCAGTCACTCCAAAATTAAAAACAAAAAAATATTGGCTGCTCCATAGAAACACACCCAATCTCTAGGTAAAAATTAATAACTAAAATAAATAACTATAAAAATAAAATTAATTAGTTTGGTTGCAAAATATCTACTTATCATGATCCTAAAAAATACAAAAAAATGTTGAGATATAATAATTTTGCCAGTATTGCACATCCCTAGCTTGAGCCTGATCTTTTTATGAGTTTGACTAGGTGGATGGGGCTGATACACAACAACAGAAAATCTGTACAAAACCCAGAAACATGAAATTAACTAGAACAGCTTAGCTTTCACTGAGATTCCTATGAAATGTTTAATATATTAGTTATTTCTTTCTTACTGATTTCAGACTTAAGAATTATCCTCACATCCACATTTTTGGGACCATAGAGCATGCAGACAGTAGGGTTTGTGACAAAGAAGAATACAGTATATTTACCATTTTGGTTTTACCCCTTTTCCAAAGATTATCTTTCTCTAGCAGTATGTATCATGTGATCTAAGCAAAAGGTGCAGGTTTAGCCACTGCACCATCATTGCTTCACTGCCCAGCACTGATCTCGAGAACACACCTCAGCTTTTAGTTGTACAGGTGCCAGCGTTCGGTTCAGAATGTGGTCTTTACATTGGTGGCGTCAAAGCTCATTTTTTTGCTGCCATGAAAAAGTTTTACAGGAGGTGTTCTGCATGTTGTGCAGAGTCTCTTTTCAGCTGTCACATCATGTTGAATTTCTACTTAAAAAAAACATTTGGCAGCTTGTTGATTAGCAGATTTTGCACCTAGTCACTAGAAAACTGTTTATGATCTTAGGCATTCATATCTTACCACTCTGTCCAAGATCATTTACAACATCCTACAGAGGTAGTGCACTTAGTAGTCTGTAATCCAGCCTTGCGCTGCCATGTCATATGGATAATAGTTCCAGTGTTACACCACATTCAAAAGATGATTCATGTTTTTGAAAAGTGCTCACTGGGTGAGTAAATGGGACGGTTGAGAGAGAAGAGTTTAGGACTTCTGGTTCAAGATGCCAAATTCTGATAATAAAGATAAAATCAGAAAGTTTATTTATTTGAATAAAATTTATGTTTAATCAAATGAGGCGCCATTGTGGAACACAATATCCAGTTTTCTTAATGTATGCATGATATTTTTACAGGGCTGCAAAACTAACTGTGGGCTGAAAGGCCCCATCACATAATATTGTTTTAAGAAAGAGTTACAAACACCTAAATGATTCAGATTATCAACCAAACTTTAATATTATACAAAGATAACCTGAGTAAATACAAAATGCAGTTTTTAAATGATGATTTTATTTGTTAAGGGGAAAAAGCTGTCTAAACCTGCCTGACTCTACGTTATAAAGTAATTGCCACCCACTAACTAAATCATGAATGAACTGTGGTTAACCACATTTTTTGGAAAGCTGAGTTCAATTTCACTTGCGACACACAAGCCTGATTACTGCCAGACCTGTTGAACCAAGAAATTACTTTTATAGTCTGGAAAGGGTTCCAAAGCCATTTTTATTCCAGGGAACTACAGTGAGAGCCATTATCCACAAATGAAGAAAATTTGAAACAGTGGTGAACCTTCCCAGGAGTGGACATCTTACCAAAATTACTCTAAGAGCACAATGACAACTCCAGACCAAGGTCAGTGTTCATGATTCCACAATCCACAAGTAGGAGCCTGGTCTAGTCAAAGTCTGAACTTAAATTCAGTTGAAAAGCTGTGACATAACCTTAAACAGAGGCTGAATTAAAACAATTCTAAAAAGAAGAGTGGGACAAAGTTCCTCTATAGCGATGTGAAAGACTCATTGCCAGTTAACATTTGATTGCAGTTTTAGGTTTAGGGGGCAGTTACTTTTTCACATAGGGCCAGGCAGGTTTAGACAGCTTTTTCCCTTAATAAATGAAATCATTATTCAAAAACTGCATTTTGTATTTACTCAGGTTATCACTATGTAATTTCTTTTTTTTTTTTTGATGATCTGAATCATTTAGATATGAAAAAACATGCCATATATAAATATATAAATAAATCAGGCAGGGGGCAAATACTTTTTCACAGCACTTCACATCTCTAAAAAAAGGTCCATAAATGCATAAAAACTGAAGTTTGATATAGTGAAGAACTATAAAACAGCAGATGTGTCACTCACTTCTGTCAATTCTGTATTTTCAAACTCCTCCAGCTGCCGCAGGAAGCCCAAGTTCGGCCCTGCACATGGCCTGGCCGCCCTCACCACCGCCAGAGACTCCACCCAACCACGGCCCGTCACCGTCATGATGTAGGCCACCACCAACGTCACACTGCGGGACACTCCAGCCACACTAAGGACACAGAGCAGCAAGAATAGAAGCACAGTGTAGCAATCAACACATACAGTGCTGTACTGAGATTCTCTTCTTTAGTGTACAAAGAAGTGAAACCCCTTTTTTCCTAAAGTTGTGGTTAAATGTCTGATTTTGCATGTTTGATTTGAGAAAAGATGAAAGGTAATGAAATGTACTATGAAAGCATTAAGCAAAATTATTGTCATGCAGGTCCTGCATGGCGACCTGATGACGAGTGATGTGGTTGAAAATGAAAGTGGGGTTAATAAAATATGAAGACCTCCAGTCAGCGATCAACTTGAGGCATAAACAAAGTTCTAAACAAAAAATAGTTAAAACTGAGTATTGCTTCTTACTTTCAACATCCTCACATGCAAACGACTCCAGTTTCACATCTTACTCTCTTTCATTTACAGTATATTTTAATTCAAGGTTGTACATTTTTAAATTAAAAAAATAATGATAATGATAATAATGTGCAATGAATGTTAAACTGCTCCCTTGACTCAGAAGTACATTCTGTCCAATCGGGGAAAGTAAAGCATTGTTGTGATTCATGCATTAAAACAAAAAATAATATTAATAATCCAACCAATAGTATTTTATGATTTATTTCTTTACTCACCAGTGGACGAGGCAGCCTTCTCCTTTCAGACGGGATTCATGGATAAACATGATACTGTCTCTGAAGTACTGAATCCTTGCAAAGTGACATATGTTAAATTGTTAAAATTACATACCTAGAATACAAAATTAAAAAAAAATGTGCCAAAATATTTTTGAAACATGTCTCTATGAAGTTGCTCTTATTAGAGAGTATCTATTTAATTTCACCCAACAAAACTTTGCAATTACAGTGTAATTGTACCCCAAAATCATTTTTTTCATATAAAATATTTATTTCTATAAATAAATGTACAAGTAAGAATCCCGATAAGACAACCTTTTAAAATATCTTCACAAAATATCTAGTTAATTTAATTTTACACGGATATTCTGTATCTTATCTTATCTTAGCTACATTAAGCTACATTTTTACATTTTTAGGACCTTAGTGTGCATTTACACTTCCCGTAGCTCATCAAATGGTAAAAAAAAACTTTGAGGCTACATTAAAAAGCCTTCAAGTCCAATATTAGTGGACCACATGTTGATTTATAGCATAGTACTCACAAATTTTGCTTAGAGTGGTCAGCTGCAGATATACAAAGGTATGTCATGTCCTACAGGGAAAGGGAGGGAGTATTTTAGACTCAAATACCACAGTATACTGTATTCCCTGTAGTTAAGTCAGATAAATTAGTATTTTACCATGCAACAGTACATAACAGTTCAGAGGGGGTCATTTGTTTGAACACTGGGACTGACACACTTCCTGTTTCTCTGTGTATGGGACAGCCCCTGAAACCTTGTCCCCCTGACCCTGCTCAGCACTGGTGTAGGTCACGACATAACGATATTCGTGTGTTCGTGTACTTTGTGCTGTGCACCTGGCAGCTGATGGTATGTACAGTGGACAGAAACCACCTTGTCCCGTTATGACTGCACTGCTGCAAAATCCCCTGAGCCCTCTGGGACACACTGAGCTCTGGAAGTGGTCCAGACGGGTCAGGTCGCACACACAAACCCCAGACAAAGTTACTGAGATGCACACACCCAAAAGAAAATGTGCATATTGGTGGTTCATGCAACACAACATATGTGAAATTTTTATTTTTGATAGAAGGAGTCAAGTCATGCAAACAAATACTGAGTTCTCTCTGTATCTTTGCACCATCACTCCTAAAACCCATCATGACCATGACTCAGCCGCATGATTTGTCAAATCACACCCAGACTCAGAAATCATGAGCACACTCCCAGTGTCAAATTTGGATAAACTTAGAAATTTCTTTACAAATATTACTCCATGGCCCATAACCATATCATTTTATTTTTCTATATGTTAATTAGAGCCACGTACAGTGCTGTACAGTAAAGGGCACATTCAACCTCAGAGATTTTGTGGTTGCAAATTTTACCTTCCTCTCTCAGGAACCTTCAAGCTGTCTTCCAAGAAATCGATCAGTCAGCAGTTTGACTGTTAGGCATGCAAATAAACCTTCCCATCTGGCCATTTGGCCTGCACTGGTTAAAACAGACCTGAGTCATCTTTGTGCCACGAAACCACAGAAAAAGGCGTCATACAAATAAATAATCCTAAAGCGAAGATTTGTACAGCAGCCTGGATTAACGAACTGCTGAGTGAACATCAAAACCGTTCAGAGAGAGAGTCTGTAGGCTGATGCATAATCCCAAGCCCAAAACCTTTTAAAAAGTTTTGGTGGTTGACCAGTTTGGGTAGTGATACTGTAATACAAGTTGCTGTTTCTCTTCAGTGTTCAATGAAACATACTTGCATAGATGGAGAAAGTGTACAGAAATCTCTGAGCACTTTTCATCCTCGCTTTCAACAAGAAAAGATGAAAGTTGTGAAAGCGGACACTGATGTCACATAGATATTCAACAACGCAGACGCAAGGTTGAAAACGTAAAGATGTGATGTTTTGGGTGCTCAAAAAAATTTATAACGGATAAATACAAGCTCAAAAGATCCATTTCTTAAATAATTACGGGTTTTGTGCATCACAAGTGTGTAAAATTGACTAAAATCCTGCTATTTCTACTTTTTCTATAGTGAGTGTATTGAGATTACAGGAAAACCATATATATACACTGTATCAAACATTGATTAGAGCAAAATATATATTTTTCATCTCCTTCAACAAGAGTAAATTTCTACTTGTTACTGTATATGGTTTAGCTCTTGCTCTCTTCCTGACACGTACACACACAAAAAAAACACCTTTCCCGCTCTTTCATACACAAATCTGCACGTCTAAATGCAGTATTGAAAAGCCAGAAACCTTTTTTAAATGCAGTTCCACTTTCAAGACTTTACGGACCTCAAGCTGCTGAGCTAAAAGCATCTTGTGTGAAAAATATCCTTCAGCTTATTGGCTTACATCTGCAACACAGCTGCAGATATTACACATGCACATCAAGTGGAAACTGCACAGAAATTCACTGAGATCCCACACAATATCGCAGTGATTCAGAAAACAACTTATTTGGCGAAACCTGGTGAATTCCAGGTGGTGTAAGAAACGAGTCAAAAGAAGTTTTTGTGCAAAATTGAAAATAAGAACATCTGACTTTCACACTTATTGAAGTGGTCAATTTCAACGGTCTTAGATAAAAATCTGACTGGTGTTTAAACTATATTACATCCTATCCCCTTCCTGCTTATCCTTTCACAATTACAAACCAGAACTTACTAAGCATATTGTTAAAGAGGATACATCTGAAGATATAGGTAAAAGGTATAATACAAATTATGGTTGATTTATCTAATTGTTGATAGATTAAGTTTTTGAGGATCTTTTTTTTCAAGTTTTTTTCATATTTTTCAAGAATAAAATGTCAAAAATCTCCAGGTTTTATGTTTAACTGTGAAAATATTCTTGTTTTCCTTATAAAAAACTAATAATAACAGGACTAAAGAATCAGTTTGGATAACCTTGTGCAATTTTCACCATTTTTTTTTTTTTTTTTACATTTTTTTGTTTTTTCTCTAAACAAAATGTATCAGTAAACCAATAATAACTCTAACTGTACAGTAAGTGTAGCACCTCGAGTCTTGTCAACATTTCACACTTTCAGAATGACTACTATGGTGCTGTTCAGGGGAGGTTGGGTAATTTGAGGCTGAATTAATGTTGGGGGTCAGGGGGTCACACAGGCCGACATAAGACACAGAGAAGACAACTCACCTCCAGGATGGGTGCAGCTGTGTCATGGATTGACAGGATGTGGGTGATATTGTGCTGAGCCAAAAGCTCCTTGTCTCGTGCATCTGCGGATCGCAAAGGAAATCAAGAAATTGCAAATGCTCCTTCCATCCAATCACAAATTATCTTGTATACATTCTCACCTAAATAAAACATTTTCTACCCAACAACAAGCCCCCTACTCAAATGTCTCCCAAGCAAATGTGGCTTTATGGCTTAAAAGTTTTGCTCTTGTTTTGAACTGAAAGAAAAACCGGAAAACCAGTGTTTCTAAAACAGTCCAACAGCTTGTCCCAAAAGCAAGAAACAGTAATTGTTTTAATCAAATTTTGTTCTTTAAAAGGAAGCCAAATGTTTTCTACTTTGGACAGATGTGTCTTGAGCTGTTTTTTCTCAAGCTTTGCAAGTTTGCAGGAAGCTTGTGGTGCTACCTAGACAAGACCAAGATGAGTCTGTACTGAGCCACATTAGTTCAAGTAATTCTAACAAACTGTGACACAGAAAGAAGTGCTTTTATTACGTACAATGGCAAAAATATCTGAGCTGAAATGTCCTGGTTTTCTGCATAAATTGGTCATGAAATGTGACCTGATCTTTAAAAGAGTGTAAAATATCAACAAATACAATATTTCAAATATGATATGATTATGATTACATGTCTTTATTGAACACAAGACAAGAAGTAAGTGAAACAGTGTTTGAATAACCAGTTCAACCCCCTTTGGCACCAATAACCTCAACCAAACACTTCCTGTAGCTGTGGATTAGACCTGCACCACATCCAGGAGGAACTCAAGGCCCTTCTTCTCGGGACGTCTGATATGAACAGTTGTCTTCATGTCTCTTTTAAGCTGAGGTCTGGGTCCTGACTGCACCGGTCCAAATGGTGACTTTTGCATCTCAGAAGCCATTTTGTACCAGACTGTAGTGTCCTGCTGCAGTGACAAGCAGTTTCAGCCCAGAGGCAGCAAAGCAGCACCAAATCATGACGCTCCCTCCACCATACTTCACTGTTGGGAAGATGTTTCCATGTTGGTAAGCAGTTCTCATTTTCCCAGTAGTGTTGTGGAGTTGCAAGGTGGTCTTTGGTGAACTTCAGGCATGCTGCAATGTTTTGTTTGGACAGCAGTGGTTCCTTATATGTACACAATGTCTGTTCAATTTTAAATATGGCTGAGATATTAATTATGTCCAATAAATCTTTTAAAATAGTTACTCTGTTCTGTATTCTGTATTGTGACTTTTCAGTGGGTGATCTTGGCTGGGCACTCGGTTCTGTGGAGAGTTTCCACAGTACCAAGTCGCCTCCACTTATAAACAATGTGTCAAACTGTGTCTAAACTACTTGAGATTACTCTGAAGGGGAAAAAGAGAAAGAGATTACTCTTTCTTTTAGAGACGCATGGCTCACAGCAGCTGATGCTGCTTGTGAGTAGCTTGTGAGTAGTCTGGGTGTCTTTATAAGTCAAGGTAGCTCTAAACCACACCTCCATTCTCACTTCATTGATCGGACTCCAGGTTTGCTAACACCTGACTCTAGTTTTCTGTTACTTCCCCAACCATCACTCTATATGTTTAATGGGTGTCCTCAGTAAAGAGTGTTTGTGTTAGAGGTTAGAAATATTGTTTTTGTATATATTTGTGACGATCAGATTACACTTTGTGACCACTTTATGCAGAAAACCAGAAAACTGCAGTGTCATTACTCCTTTTTGCCACTGTTTACTGTAGTAAATGTTTAATTGTTGACAAGACTTGCAGAGTCTTATCTCAAGTTACTGTAAGTCAGACCTAGAGGTGATAAAGGTCATAAAACGACAGTGTCCATGCATGCTGGTCATGAAATAAATATTTTTATGAGGTGTCTGGTAGCACAGAGCTGGCTTTGTGCTTCTGTCAGCCTCGTGACAATACCTGGCCTACAGAACATTCTCCACATATATGTGGTCACAACTTAAGACTGGAATCTGACTTTTGGTATCTTTTCTGGATTTAAAATGTTATTATGTATAGAAATTATAATTCCAGAAAGGGATGCAATAAACTGTCACAGCTAGTGACATGGCCCACATAAATAAAAATATATATATACTTCTTAATTTCACCGAGCTGTAAAATATCCATTTTGACAATTCTCTGTGTTATTTGGTAAAACAATGTGATGCTGTAGCTACATCCAGTGATGCAGATTCAAAAATCTGTCTGGACTTTGGAGTTAAGCTACATTTAATGCAAATCTGACAAATTTTAGATGAATTTATCAAATAATTATGGTAGAAGAACAGGCAAAGATACATTTATAATAAAAATAGTAAAAAAAAAAAAACTTTCCTTAAACAAAACTAACATTATTCTGTTTATACTGCTGTATTTTTATTTTATAAAGATTATCCAGCAGCTGCCTGCATTTATATGTAATACTTTATTTTAAGCCTGAAAAGATTAAGTTATATCTTTAGCTAATATTAATCAATAATGTAGTTTGCATGCTATTGTGAATAAAAAAAACTTAATAGCTTTTCTTTTACACAGACAAAAAAGTTCAAGATGTTGTAAAATGTGCTAACTCATCATAATACAAGAAGGCCTGGTTCACATTAGGAGGAGCCATATTTCATATTTAACAGTGCTTTCCTGAATATGTCTTCTTGATGATCCGTATTTGTACATTTTATGTCAAATGTTCTGTCACCATTTTATCTATCTAGAACAAAGAAAAAGAGCAACATAATGATTGCATTTGCTACTTTGTGGAAAGATGTGGAATGCAGTGCACACACGGGACACCCCCACACCAGGGGGCATCCCCTCCCACACCGACTCTCGTGTACTCTCAGCAGCCCTCAAAAATAATTTGTTTCCTCCAGCTGCTGAGAGAGTTACACGCCAACCCCCGCATTCATACATGCAAAAAAACACACTCTTTTTTTACATCAAAATACACTACTTCAGTCATTCTGCGCTACACTGTGACCTCTCTACTCCATTGAAACTGAGCTCAGTGTTGCATCTCACCACATGCCCCTCCGTATGAGGAACTGAAACACGCTCTACTGCATTATACTCAAAATAAATAAATTCTTCACTCAGAAGACAAGAGCCAGGACAGCTTACCTTTGAAATTTCCAAGATATAGATCAGGCAGGACCTGCAGAAAGTTAGAAAATGACTTAAATGGAGAATGGAGAATGGAGAAGTCGTCAAATTGAAACGAGAAAAATCTTTGACAGGTAATTAAGGTTTGGATGTTTTGGTGGAAAATGACTATACCTTGTTTATTCCATTACCCATATCTGCCAACGGTCTCAGTAGAAGAAAATAAAATTCTGAACTATTTGAGGTCACACCACAGATATACTGGCTTCAGGGAAGAAGTTCAGAGTTACTCAAAATGTGTCATCCAGTGGTTTCTTCCCTCTCAAAAGATGATTTGTCTCAAGTTATTAGAGCATCCCAACGTTTTCAAACCACCCAAAACAACTTCTTTGATTGCGCCTCGTGCCCTGAGTTCAACTTCATGGAGAATACGCTGCTGGAGATGACATAATGCGACCTTAGCAGCGGAACACGCTGCTTGGATATTTATATTTAGACCAGGAGTGCGTCATGCGACTGTGGATGGGGACATACCGACCAGACAAAGATGGCTGAGGGTCAGAGGGCAGAGGAGACGGGATCCAACAGTGGGTCATGTTTGGCTCTCACTATCTGCTTAAGTGTCATACCATCTAAGGAACACTTGTAAATGAAGCTCAAAAACATGCTACTGTACTTGCTGGGTAGTTATCTGAAGTAAGAGTTATCACATTTAGTTTGACTTATTAATTTTCTGCAGACATCATACTGGAATCTACAGCAGTGACTGTATTTTCAGTATTGCTCTGGGGGGAGGGGGGTGCTGGGTACTTTACAAAATGTATTTGAATAAGTTAAAACTTATTTAAAGACATCAAAAAAGTCATTAAGGTTCACTTTCTGGAAACCATAAATTTTATCTGCATTTAAGAAAAATGACCATGTTGGTGACTGCTACATGATTCACCTTCTGGTGGTCATGAATATTTTCTACCAGATGTCATAACAATCACCTAAATTGTTGTCAAGGCATATTACTCAGAAATAAATATGTCTACCTCATGGTGGTGGTAGAGAAAAAGAAACTAGATCATCAAGGTAAGAAGGATTCATCCTCTGAGGATGATGACTGTCTGTACAGAAGTTTACTACAATCCATCTAACAGATGTAGAGGTACAACTGATGGACCAAATACCTCTGCCATGTGTATGGTCACACTACTAACATGGTAAAAAAACTAATAATAAATCAGGAAAAACAGGAAATCAATACATTTAACAGTTTAATCAGCTTGATTCTTATAACTGCTTTAATTTCATGATTACTGCTTATGAACTTGATTTTATCTTGATACTAAGAATTTAACCCCGTTATTTAAAATTATGTCGACTCAGTTCTCTGCGGACATTCACCGAAATCTGCATCAGTCACTGCGTTTCCAGTAAATTGTGTTACATCTTTAACACATCTCTGTGAGGTGATCGAGGTATTTTTAGCCCTGCTTTGTCGCGTTGTCGTGTTCCTGTGTGTGGTTCAGTGTGTGCCACAGCGCTTGACAGGCAGCAAAGAGTGGAGGCGTTTACAAAAAGCTGCCTGTCACAGAAAGGAAGGTCTGAGCAGCTCATTATGAGTGGTGGTGCAAACCCATTGATAAACCAGCACACTTTCTGAATAGTGGGTCTACATATATATATAAAAACACCTTCACTAGAGCAGCACTGTTTGTGTCAGTGTGTGTCTACCTATCTGTAGGTGGAGAGGGTAGGGGCCCTGAGGTTAGATACTAAAGCATGTGAGATATTGATGATTAAATCTTCCTTTAAAAAGAGGAAGAGGAGGCATAACCTCAGGATTTACTTTCAATTTTGATGTTAGTTTGTGGTTTACATGCAGCAGACAATCAATAGGCACTAGAATAAAACAATACCACACAATACCATACAGTTAATGGTGTTATGTTATTCGTATTTATTTATTTTCCTTGTTTGGTCAATATAAAGCACATATTTATATATTCAGTTTATTGTTATATAAAACAAAAGCTCAGCAAAACATTCAAGAAGCTGAAATCAGACATAGCTTGATACATTCATGGGCCCCAGAGGATGAATCTTTAATGATCCTCACTCGTGTGGATAAAATTTGTTGTTCAGAGTAAAATAATAAGTAAAATATTTTAACAATTTAGTTAAAAATATGTACAGTTTACGGTCCAGTGCCACCAGCAGGCCATGTTTACCTGTCATCTAATGGGTGATTGAACGCTTTGTACAAACGTCTGTGAGATTTTCCATATTGGTGATGTATGGGTTACTACAACCCAAGAGTCCTGGGTATTTTAACCAAGTATTGTTCAGGAGCTATATCCTGAACACCCCCCCCAAAAAATCAACAAAATTATCTGGTGCAATATTATTCTTTAATACACTGTTTGAATTTGCCCAGTTTCTTTTCAGTTTTTTCTGAAGCAAAAACATTTACAAAGTGATGCAAAACAATGCAAAAGCAGCATAAAGATGTGCAAAATGTTGCCAAAGACAGAGAGAACGATCCTAGAGTAACACAAAATTACTTGTTTTTAGCCTATAGGAGGTGAAGGGAGCCACCTCCTACTGTTGTCATAATCCATCCCTGTACATTTCCAGTCAGTGTACAGCACATCAGCTGAGTATGACATTTGTCAAATTTGTGTGAAAGAATACATTTAAAACATTAAATTTATGACAAATCAGTATTTGCTTAGGTTCATATTGGGTTTTACTATGAGGGAAAGCTACAATACCTGGTGCCGAGCAGCCACAACTGAGGGTAAACCCACTCAGTCTGTGGCCGCAGCGGTGGTCTACTGCACGACATGGGCTACTTTCAGACTTCCACCGTGAAGAGGAGGTAACGCAGATATACTGTGAAGTGATACAGTACTTATTGTGATGTACAGTAAAAGTAGCTCTGAACATGAATCACCACTATGACCCTTAGGGCCCTCCGAAAAATATAGTTCAAGTACTTGCAAAGAAAAGTAAAAATACCCCTTCACATTAAAGTAAAAGTACTAAAGTACAAGGTTTTAAATTTGTTTAAACTTTAAAAGTGAAAAAGTAAAAGTATGCAATGCAAACAATGCTGAAGTTGATGCTGTTGATAACATAAATGTTTGGTAAACGTGTCCAGATTAGTTTAATGAATGATAAAAATTTAACACCTTATGTAGTAACAACCCATAAACCATAAATGACACATCAGCATTTTAGTAGTTCATAAATTAAATTAAGAATTTATTAAATCTTATTTTTTCAAGAATCTAAAACTGCAGAAAGTGACCTACAGCTGTTAAATAAAAGCAGTGGAGTAAAAGTGAAATGGAAATAGCGCAAGTACCTCAAAATCAATCAACTACAGTACTTAGTTACTTACCACTTCTACTGTATGTGCACACATATTTGTCACCTTTTTTTCTACCATGTCGCTTAAATGTTTTTCTCCATGACACCTCGGGGGCTCCGTACCTTCCGGTTTCGGTTTAAATTCGCATATGACTTGGGAAGTACTAAACTAAATCCAGGTTCCTGAATGCGCCAAACACAACACTTGCAGCGCAGGATTTCATGTCTGTGTAGCAGGAGGACTCCTGCGTCTGTCTGCACCTCAGAGAAATGGCGCTGTTTTTACTGAGAGGACGTTTCTGTAAATGCAGCACTGACATTGAGAGATTAGTGACAGCGGTCCAGCCGTACTGGTAACTGTTTTCACTGTTTTCATCGCATTTACTGTCACATTTCCACAATTTATACGATACACATGGACTTTGCTGCAGCAATAAAGCAGGAAATGGCTGCCCTGCATGTTCGTTCAGTTTTTCTAAAGGCTTGTTTGGTATAAACCCACTAGATGGCGGAGTGATGCATGAAATAATAACACTGCGTGGGAAACAATAAAAAAATCCCCCTGTATCACTATTACTGAAAATGTAATCTCTTGTTTATTATTTGCAATATGTCAAAAAAAAGTGTGATTTCTGAAGATTATAGAACAGAAACCATGTGCCAGAATTCCTCTTCTACATTTTAGTAAATCCTCAGAACTGGGGCATTTCCAAAATATGAAAGTGGCCCAGACATCTCCAGGAATATAGTTACAGTTATATTATGTTATTGTGTGGTTTAAATTTTCTAATGAAAACAATTGACCGAGAATGTGCTTAAAAGTTTGGGGTGCTTTTTCATTTTCTCAAAACAAAAATTACATACTTTTGTTATCTGACATTAATTCCGCTTTAACAAGGTTATAATTCCTCAATTTCCTCAATGTTTTGGTAAAACTATTTACATAAATGAAGGAATCAAAACAACCCAGTACAACTCCACCATCCGCTATAGCCTCCATAATGAGCATATACTCATAGTAGAATATCAGTTTTCTGACAGTTTCCACAAAAACTGTGACTTTAACATTGTAACAGTAGAAATCATAGCAGAAGTGCTGTATTGGATTTAAGTAGATTGTACAGGTGTACCTAATAAAGCGGACTTTACACTGTCAGGACATTTTAAATGCCACAAAGCGTCTGCACAGCTACAGGGTTTGTAAACAGGGTGCAACGAGCACAAGAGTCAGTGCAGCTTCGTGTTGTACTAAAACATCTGTGATGACATGTTGGGGTCAGGGAGGCTCATCACAGCATGAGTAATGTTTAACACAGGTCGCAGCGCACACAAACTCCAAAACTGGCACAAGAGGCACATAAACAACAGACAAACTAGCATCTAGCACTGGTAGTTTAGATAGCAGTGAACAGAACAAGTGCACAAAGCGAGGTTAACAAAAGCGAGGGGTAATGTCACTGACCATTAATATCACTGATTTCATCACAGCAGACATCAGTAATCATGTAGTTTTAATTACAATACTTAATTCTCAAGTCAAGTCAGTGCTGTTGTATCCGAGGAATGTTGAAGACAAATTGTTGCGTTCTGCTAGCGCATGAAAAAGTTGCACTCGTTTGTAGTACAACACAACCAAGACAACCGCGAAGAGAAGCACTTACGACAAAACAACCATCAGTGTCTCCATGTGAGGTGATGCAAATGTGATTCCATCCAGACGTGACCCCAACATGTTGCACTTACTAATTAAAACACAAGTCAGTGCTCAAGTTGGACGAACAAATTGAGCCCCGATCTCAACCTTTGGGATGAGCTGGAACGGAGATTGCGAGCCAGGCCTTCTCGTCTACCATCAGTGCCTGAGCTCATAAATGCTCTACAGAATTAATGGACACAAATTCCCACGGAAAGCCATCCAAGAATAGTGGGAGCTGTTATAGCTGATATAGGTGTTAGATGTTAACTATAGATGTTCTTGTCTGTCACCACTGTCATTACTGCCACAGTTTACCTGTGTTGTTTCCCTGCAGCTCCTCAGCGGCCTCAGGCAGGAAGCACGTTAACGGAGTGGATCTGTACTACGAGCGCACAGGCAGAGGGAGACATGCCGTACTGTTGCTTCCCGGTGCTCTGGGTAAATACAGCAACATCTATTCTGTTAATGTAATGACGTCTGTGAAGCACACATCTAACTAACCGTTTTGTTTTTTTCACCACAGGAAGCACAAAGACAGATTTTGGTCCTCAGCTTAAGTCTCTGAATAAGGAACAATTCACCGTAGTCGGCTGGGACCCTCGTGGTTATGGACGATCCCGGCCCCCAGACAGAGACTTTCCCACCAACTTCTTTGAGCGAGATGCAAAAGATGCAGTAGATCTGATGAAGGTAAAGTCATTTCAGCTGCTCGTGATAGTGAATATGTATATCACTATAGTTCCACATCAGGTGTTTCTCTAAAAAGAAATTATTAAAATATATTCAGTAACCACGATGAACATCTACAAAATAGAGACGATAACAGCAGATGTCAATCATTAACATGACCGACTTATCACAAGATGGGAAAAATGGTCTGCATACATGATACCCCGCAGACCCAACTTTGTTTTTATAAATCACTGAATACAACTGTGTAAGAAAAGATCACTCCATCTTAAGTTCCCATAAACCAAAAATAAAAAATTATAGTTTTACAGTTTTAACATTTATATAAAGTATCACCCAACTTTTAAATGTTTTATCAGCTTAATTAACATCTGTAATAAAAGCTAGAGTCAAAAAAACAACACTGCAAATACTAATAACATATGTAAATGTCTTACTGTAATCCTCCCATCTTACAGACACATTCTTGCGTTGTTTTAAGGTAAGTGGCAGGAAAGACAACTCATTACTGAGATGATCCTTCGCCCTCTGTCTGCTCAGACACCATTATGCTGTCACAGTAATTACGTTACAGTATTTGTCATTTCTCCGGCAGGTTTTGGGCTTTAGTAAGTTCTCTCTGCTGGGGTGGAGTGATGGAGGAATCACCGCTCTGATTGCGGCAGCCAGGAACCCCAGCCTGATCAGCAAACTGGTTGTGTGGGGGTCCAACGCCTTTGTTTCTCAGCAGGACCTCAAGCTTTATGAAGGTGCTTTTTCTCCACTTTTGTCATTTTGATTAACTGTACAAACAGTTTGGATAATAGTATAATGTTTCCCATCCCTGTGGAAACACGCAGCGGTCCGTGATGTCGCCAAGTGGAGTGCGAGGATGAGGCAGCCCATGGAAGAGGTGTATGGAGCAGAAGTCTTTGCTAAAACCTGGGAGGCCTGGGTGGATGGGGTCGCACAATTTGCTCACAGATCAGAAGGTGATGAGTTCATCCTGTTACAGACTCATTACATAAGTCAAATAATCATAACCAGAAATGATTGAGCTGACACATACATTTTAGTTTTGTGTTGGTCTAATGAATGTCGGCTGAAACAAGCAAATAAAAAATGTTCCTCTGCTTAGGGAGTATCTGCATCGAGCTTCTGCCCCTGATCTCTTGTCCAACCCTCATCGTCCATGGAGAGAAGGACCCCATGGTGCCCAGCTTCCACCCACACTACCTCCGCAAACACATCAAGGGGTCACGGTAAGAGCAACAATATTCAATGATGATCAATTTATGAAAATGACTATGTGAGATGTGCTTAAATAAAAACTCCTTCCCATAATCTAGATTACACCTGATGCCAGAGGGTAAACACAATCTCCACCTGAAGTATGCTGATGAATTCAACAAGCTGGTAGAAGACTTTCTACTGGAGTGAAACCACTTAAAATTGTTTTGTGGTCTAAAACCAACGAGAATACCTGGAAATATTTAGATAAAATTCACAGATTAAGCAATATCTTTGTTAAATGTGTTCATTTGTCTTGATTACATTTATTTTATAAAGCAAGTGGACTAATTATTATTTATACTGATCTTGAGATACTGATAAACACTTTTAGGTTGCTTTTGATACAAAGCATCTGGCAAATTAATAAATGAAAATATAAATAATTA